>VUJU01004985.1:0-15823 GCA_009835225.1 Aphis craccivora
TTTTATCGGTTTTATAGTTTTTATTGGTTCGTTGACCATATGGAACTACCACTTTTTAAACATAATTATATAATTACATAAAGTTTAATACATTAATATATTAAACTTTAAATGTATTAAATTTTTTATAAGTATATAATTTAATAATTATGTATAATTTATACAAATCAATAGTTTCATATAGTCAACGATCCAATGAAAACTTGAAAACCAAATCCAATGAAAACCAATAAAAATTGGTTTTAATTATTATTTTAATTAATTATTTTTCATTTTTAAGTTTTCATTGAATCGTTGACTAAAATTTTATGAAACTTGATTTATACAAATTATACATAATTATTAAATTACATACTTATATAAAATTTAATACATTTAGAGTTTAATATATTAATGTATTAAACTCTATGTAATTATATAATTATGTTTAAAAAGTGGTAGTTCCATATGGTCAACAACCAATGAAAACTATAAAACCGATAAAAATTGATTTTTCAAACAAGAAGCATTTTCTGGAAGTAATTTGTGGTTTCTGTGTTCTGTGATTCAACATTTTTTTTCAATATGCTGCTACCTGCTGGTAATAGTCGTACAAATCTAACCGGACATTTGAGAGGGAGTCATCGAAAATTTCAACGACCGCATAATTATTATTATTTCAAATGTTATTTTTCATACCTAAACCTAAAGTGTTACTATATGTAGTTAATATAATAAAAGATATGATAATAAAATAATATTTTCAAAAAAAAAAAAAATGTAAATGTTCTATTGTGCTTTCTATATCAGTAATATATTATATTGAATATTGATTATGCTTAAAATATAAAGTATATATAATATATTATATGATTAAATCTCTAGTTCATAGGAAAATACATAATTATTTCATATTTGTATATTAATGTTATATTGTTATTAGTATCTTATGTAATTTAAAACGTGTTATACATAAATAAAGACTTTCAGATTTTAAAAATAATTGAATTATTATTTATTTATAACAAAAATGTTACATCACTTTATCAAATGAAAATATCCTTTAATTATCATATAGTAGATATAATTTATAACAAGTCGACTGTTCAGTAAATTGATTAAATGGTAATCAATATAGTACAAGAATAAAATTTATCAAAACATTTATTAATTAAAAACTCTAAAAATCAGATTTTGAATAACTTAATTATTAGTGAAGAGGAAAAAGGGAGCATATATACTTGATGAATCTTTATCTGTATAGGTATATATTATATGTAAATTTATTAGTTGAGTGAACGGTGTACCAAAAATATTATAATACAACCTACTTATTATTGTAAATTGGACAAAAATTGATTGAATATTATAGTATAGTAGATCATACAATAAAATATAATTAGATAATCGTGTTTCTGACTTCTGTTTGAACCTATACATATAGACATTATTTCGTCTGTGAATTAACTAACTTTATCATTTTTATTAATTATTTGTCTTTAAAATGACAATCTTCAATAATATAGTCATTATTAAGACCACTCCACAATATTTGTTATTTGATTTCAACTAATTATTTAGATTAGGTACTATTATAGTGTTGAGTGGATATATCTAGTAACTATATATAGTATATATTAACTATTTAGATAATTCATTATTTGGCTCTAATACAGAATTATACGATGTTATACCTGGTCCGGATGATCTATACTTGCTGTTATTTATATAGGTACCTATACCGGACGTGTATAACAAATTGTACCTATACCTAATATATAAATATATGATAAACGATAAACGATTAACGAATAGTTTAAATTAATGGTCACGCATATTAATTTGAATATTTTATAATTGTGCTCATAACCTGATGTATATAGTTTCTATCTATGTATAAATATCATGCTGAAACGTATGACTCCCAAATAATTACATAATAATTACCCAAATGGATTATCGATACGATAATAGCTGGTATTTTATATTTAATAATAAAGTTAGTCTCGATATTTTTAATATTTGTTGATAATGTTACAGTCGTCAGTTATATCGGTCAACGAACTATAAGATTATATTTTTAAGTAGATCATAATATGCTGAATTGACCATATGCTATAGGTACCCAATATCCCCTTTTATTTTATTATTGCAGTAGATTAAAACATATATTATACATATATATATATATATATATATATATATATATGATATATATTTTAAGTTTTTATTATTAGGTACTTATAATATACCAGCAGCATAGTCGTACCTATGACAATTCTATTTCTACTAATAAGTAGGTAATTAAAACTTTAAAATAAATAAATACGTTTATGTTCATATACACATATAAAAATAATAAATAATAAATATACATCTATATTATGATTATTTTTATTTAAATACCACGATTATGCGATAGCTCAATATATTAATTACAATACATAATCATAGAATAACTACAATACAATTAATTGTAGGTATATTATAGGAACACAAAAATTATATCTCCAAACAAATTCGTCAAACCTTAGGATCCAACCATTAATTTATTGATATTATATAACTTGATTTAAAAAATCTTAACTAGATTTGTAATTTAATACAAAAACATATTATATCTATAAAATGTACCTACTATGCAGATATTATAAAAAAAAATAAAGCTATTACCTATTATGAATGTGAATGATGATTATATAAACGCGCGAATTAAACTTATAAAGGAATATTATGTATACCTATATGTATAAACCTATATATTTACATAGGTATAACAGAAGCTGATACATACTGAAAAAAATTATAATTGCGTAGAAACATATTGTAAAACAATATTACAGAGTATACTGCATGCAAGTACCGAGTACGTTTCTATATATATTATATATAATGAAGATGGAAGTATATTTTATAGTATACCTACCTACCTATACCTACATTATTTAAGTGGTGGATTAGATAAATAGGTACATTCTAGAGTCAAGACGGAATAATAATAACGGAGAGTAGACTAAATACCTATTGAATTTATAAATTTTAAGCAGATATTACTGTAAATAAATGTGAAGGTGAATTTTGATTTTCGTTGCAGGGTTGATCATGAGCATATATCAGATCATTGCTTGTAGACGTATTTTTTCATGAATGATGTTTAAAAGAGCGTAGCTATAGATATACCATATATACAAGCGAGTCCTTAAAGAACAATTGTTGCCTGTGAATATTTTAGTTATTTTTATTCGACAGACGCTTTCATGAGCACCGATATATTATATATTATACGTAATGCGTACCTATTTGGAAAATATTTGGCCGGTATAGGTAGGTATATAACTCGTGCAATTACAATATTTCATCTATTAGTTTAAATAATAAACTATTTTTGCTGTATTTAACACATATGGGTATATCCCATATAATGGGTGTAAAAATAGTCACACTGTACACTATAATATATATATATTCTTCATGCCTTTGCACTGCCCGTTTGAGTGAGTAAATAGACCATACTGTACGTGAGAAATAAGTGATGATAGAATTAATGGAGTAAGATGTGTACCAATAATATTATGTTATAACATATGTTATAATTCATTTAATCTGCACGAAGTATACCTACCTATATATATTATGTGCCGCAACTATAGAGTCTGTACATTATAAGTTATAAGTATATCTCATAGAAGATATTTTATGTACCTAATTGCAATTAATGATAATATTTTAATAACACATGAACACTTATACAAAAAATAATATTTTGGAAATTGAAAATTGAAATTTTTAATTTTTAACAACAATAACTGATTACATTTTATTAAATAATATTCAGGTGAATTGTATATTATTTTCATTACATAAAATGTATTGAGATATTATATTGAAAGAGTGCGATTTTCAAACAATTTTATTTTATAAATCACAGTTGTTTTTTTTTTAATAATCCCGGACAACCAACTAGTGTATAAAATATAAACACTAAACAGATATCGAAATCAAAATCATGAACATAATTCTTGTATTTCTATTATTTATAATACGCTTGAATGAATTATTGTGTAAACCGTTGAAATCTAACGAACAATTAAAAACAAGTAATACATTAGAAGACGTAGAAAATAAGTATTTATGGACTATACGCCAGCTAGAACGATGTTATGTTTGGTCCAAAACGTTACCTTACGAAGATCGATTGGATTATTTAATCACATTACGGCGCAAAGTATACATTTCTATTTGTTCGGGTCAAATAGTACCAATATAGTATACAAATAATATTATAATGATTTCAGATTTCTGACGTAATACAACAGCGTAAAGAGATGTACGACAATTACCAGCAACATGTGGAAAAAAAAATGTTCAATCACAGAACACGGAAACCACAAATTATTTTCTGCAACAAATGCTTTTTTTTTGAAAAACCAATTTTTATCGGTTTTATAGTTTTTATTGGTTCGTTGACCATATGGAACTACCACTTTTTAAACATAATTATATAATTACATAAAGTTTAATACATTAATATATTAAACTCTAAATGTATTAAATTTTAATATATTATTTAGTTTAATATATTAATGTATTAAACTTTATGTAATTATATAATTATGTTTAAAAAGTGTTTAAAACTATAAAACCGATAGAAATTGGTTTTTCAAACAAGAAGCATTTGTTGCAGAAAATAATTTGTGGTTTCCGTGTTCTGTATGTGGTGACACCGAAATCCAACTTAAACTATCTAACAAATGCTCAATATATACCGCTGAAGCCATGGCTATACTAGAAGCAATCAAATATTTCATACAATCCGTCGACGACAAACGCTGTTACAAATTGCATAAGTGCATAAGTAAATTGCATCATACATTAACTTGCATACAAATTAATGTATGATTTAAGTTGATCAAAGTGACCCGTGAGTAACTGCTTACTCTCACATAAAAAATCGATGTTGTTAATAAAAATTTGTAGGTGCTAATATGAAAGTTGAGGGTGCTAAGCATCCCCAAGCACCCCCCAAATTTCGCCTATGCCCTAAGCTCTCTTTCATGTTATCTGTGGCCCATTGGTTCGTTGAAAAATCAATTTAAAATTATGAGCAACAAAAAAAAATGTTATAGAAAGCTGCCAATATGTTAGATAAACATATTATTTTATGCATTTGACGCACCTACTCTGATCGCACCGATTAAACTGCTAGGTATTAAATGTTTTTAAATAAGTATTGATAAATTATAATTTTTACAAGTGCGAATTGTTACTCTGGTAAATAGAAACTCATGCATTTGCAAGTAAAAATATTTCTATGTTAAGATTTTAGTCCTTTAAACAACTATTAATTTTATAGTAACTAGGTAATAACAATTATGATTTCCTATTCAATCCATTGATATCGAACCTACATTAAAAGTGGTCTTATCCTACATAATATTTCTCTCAATAACATAGTAAAGAAAGGAAATATTTAATATTACAGACATCAAACCGAAATAAATAAAAATAATAATTTAAACAATATCTTATACTACAATATATAATATATATATAAAATAATTAAAAATCTTCTTTTTTCAATGAGCAAAGAGAAAATCAATACATTTTTGTTTCTTTTTTAAAGGTTCGCATATATGACTTCTATTCAAACAATTTGGCCACTTATACTTTGAGTTTTATATGTATATAAACTACAATTAGTTAAATTTGACAATAACTATTAACTAATAACAAACTTTTGGAGAATAAGTTAATTTTACTGACCACACGATTCCCGATGAGTACACTATAAAGGGTCAAGATAAAAAAAAATTGCATGCGAGCGAACGAGTGGTCAGTGGATAATATATTATACAGGTATGTAATCGAAAAAATACAAAAATATAAAAATTTTAAATTTAAGTAGCATTTCATATTTTATCATAATCACAGATTACCTAGATAAAAGACTTATGATTTTGATATAATTATTTGGTAAAATTAGGGTTATCTAAAATAATAAAAATTATCAAAATATGAAGTTTTTTTAGTCATTCACTATCATGACGTGTGCACATATGTATATACCTATTATACCTAATATACAGGTGTATTGGTATTTATTATACAATAAAGTCAATAATATTATTATAATACTATAAAAGTAGGAAAATGAATGAAACTGCAGTTGTTGAACTAAAAATTTTAAACAAATATGGAATTACACATCAAAATATTATATATTGGAATGTATTACGAATACTATAAATATATAATGTATATAATATTCATATAATTATCTATTTTCCTGTTACTGTATTAGAGAATAAATAATCCTTCACTACACGACAAAATAAAAGCTTTTAATAATCTACGTCTACCACTGCACAGTACCTATATATAGTATATATTCTAATCTAAACATCACATGACTTTGTGGGAAGCTGCGTGTACGAAAAATCCTAATCCAACTTAAGCTTTCTGTAAACGATTCAATTCGGTTTATCTTTTCAAATTTTCTGCTTCTCGGTTCTCTTCCTCCCGTCTACGATAATAACCACGGATATCATCCAACAACATACAATATTGTTTACTGCAGATGGTATGGAGGCGGCGGCGTCGGCGGGACATATCAAATCAAAATTATATTCTTTCGTCCCTCCAGATTATTTGTACATTAGGGACTCAAAATCGAAGGGTCTTACCATATATAATATACAGTACGTACTAAATGGACTACAACAAACAGGTGTCCCGCTCGTTCCCCTCATTGCCGGCCACGGTCTATCCCCACGGGGCCCTTCCGCATCCCTTACACACTACACCACCCCTAACCATCACTGTTCGCCGCCCGTGCACTAATATTGTTAACGCCCGTAGTCGTTGTTGTTCATAACAATAAACAATATAGCGGCACTGTGTATAATGTAATATCCTCTTACAATATAGCGCCGCCGGAAAGGGATCGCGACATCATCAACGTCATATAGTAATCTGTTGATTTTTCGTTTTTATCGTTATGATTTTTCGAAACACATGTTACCCCTTTTTTACATAGTACAGTAGCAATTTTTAACGTCCCCTAATAGATACAGAGAGGGCTATATAATAATAATAATATATAACGTGTTGTTCATAGCAAGAGAAGACCGTCCATATCGTTATTATGAAAACGAGCAAATTAGATTTCGGTTAAAAACAACGATCAAAAGAAACTAATTTCAAAATAAAAACTAAAGGGGTTAGTGAAAATTTGTTTTGATATTTTTAAAGTGTCTAAAAAGAACTCATCGTGTTATTGTGATTTGTGTTTATTATTTTACTTACACTGTATATGTACAAAAATTATATTATGTTATTGTTATAATGGCATTATATATACTAAATCACTACTTTAGTACCATTACTGTAATAATTATTCATATTTTTTTAGATTTCACTAAAAATATTTAAAATTCTTAAAGTTATTTTGTACAGTTTTAGTCTAATTTAAATATTTATAGTTGATTCGAAATCGTATAAAAATATTTCTTTATTGTGACATTTAATCAACCTTAAATACAATAAATGATTACATATTATCATACTTCATAAATAATTACTAAAAAAAATTAAAAATCAACGAATTTTGATGATAATAAGAATAAATTATAAAGACTCTTTACTTAGAAATACATTATGGACCACAAAGTTTCATAATTTTTTTTTATTTGAATAGACATTTCCATTAACCAATCTCTCATAAACCCGTATATAAGTCTGTGATAAAAATTAAAGTAATTCTAGACTTTTTATCGCCATTTTTACATCGTATATCTCAAAATTCACTTTAACGTAAAAAATTGTTAAAAAAATTCTTTCTATAATTTCTACTTTAAATACATATTTAAAAACAATATTTCAACTAAAATGTCAATACTAATAAGTAATTTTATCTAAGTGATTTATAAAAACAAAGGATTTTTATAAAAATTTGAAAAAAAAATATATATTTATACATATATCTGAACTGTACATATATCCAACTTTTGGATGGATCCATATAGTCAATCAATAATAACAGCGTGTGATAGTTTGACATATAGACTATAGTGACAACACAACAACTATGTAAAGAACGTTTCGCGTAACAAAGTATGGAAAACAATTCTAGTTCTTCACCTTTCTACAACCCTGCTACTATATAATATAAAATAGGTACGTACTATTATGGTCAGTTGTTTATAAGCAAAATTATTTTTTAATGTAGGCCACAACCTTGTCTAGAATTTATCTAACTTTCAAGCCTGTCAATATGAAAAATGGACAAATCGCAATAATATTGGATTTGAAATACACACATGTGTAATAACAACACCTTGCGCGGTCATCCAAATGACGCCACTGATTGCGATGCAAAGTTCATACACACTTTTGTCGTCATATATTAAACACGTATACATGTACAAAAATGTATTATCATATGCCCATTTAAAACAACCGTCCGGTTACGTAGTGGAACACAACAGCAATATAATAATATAAAAAACTGAAATGGCAATGATAACGACCGCATCGTATCGTTCTGCACTGCGAGACTCCCGCAAAATAAACGGGTTCTTAATAGTATCTCACGCGTATATGAATACTTATACGTATATAGTAAGTAGGTACCTATGTCCTATATAGTGTGTGTGTGTGTATATAGTAATAAGAAATGACGCGTTTCTCCGGTCCTGGTATACATAAACCCCCTTAAACTCGTTAAAAACCGTGTAAACAATATCCTCGAGGTGGGCTTTCCGTAATAAATATTAATCAGTGTTTTAACGAGTTCCGCGGGGCTGCGCCGCCACCGTGCGCACACACTCGTCACACACACAACACACACATACACGAGCGCGCTCAAACTATACGGTTTTAATAGAATCCTAACCCAAATATTTAAACACAATAAAGTATCGTTATAATAACAATAAAGTATAGTGCGGGTAGGGCGGGTGAGGATCGGCGGGGTGGCGGGCGTTTCGAAGACGGGACCGGAACGATCGGAGAATGGAGGGAGGGGGAGAGTCGGCTGCAGTGCCCTCAGGAATAATGCGGCGGGAACAATGGCAGCTGTTACCAATACACGCTGGCGGCGGGGTGGGTGGTGGGGGGGGTCGGGTACAATATAGTCCCCCGAGGGTCAGCCACCAGAAATCGGCTGGCGGGTGAAAATGGAAAAAAAATTGACTGGTGTATAGTATACGGTGCACATACGTCACGTATAGAGTTTATCGAGCATGAATTAAGAGGCTTTGCGCAAAAAGTCCTGTTAACTTGTGTGTGTGTGCACGCCTACCTATGTATATATAAATGTGTGTGTGAGAGTGTGTGTATGTATGTTTACGGTGGTACATGCTAAAAGCTTTACGGGCCGTGTATAGAGAATGAACGAGGCCAAATCCGCTTTGGAAATATACAGAGCGCTCTAATGGGGTTTTGGGAAATAGAGTTGAAAAGTACATTGATGTTTTAACCGAACTCAGCATGTTTTTACGATCAAAATGTATAGATATATACATATATGTGTGACGTATGTGTGTGTGTGTTGTTATATATTATGTATATAATATATGTATAATATTATATATTAATATAGGTATTATTGGCTCGAATTCTGCAACGTAGTAATTATATATAGACACATATGATGTCACGGTAGCATATGCATAGCCTGTAGGGAGTTTTGCAAGGTATGAAGTAGCACCCACTAAACAAAATAAAATTCTTAACATATATCTTTTTTAGATTCTGATGGAGTAAGTCATCGTATATAATATACAGGTAATCTGACAATTCGTAGTTTTAAGCAATTAGTTACTATACTGAATATTGAATACAATAGTACAATACATAATTTTAGTACGCGCTATATATAATATTATATATTTTACGGGGAGGTGTTGAGATTTTCAAAAATATTTTCACCCTTTGAACATGAATGCTAAATTCCGTCTATGCACGAATGTATAATATTTTTATTTGATACACATTTCATTTACTCACATTATAGATATGTTTATGAATAATAATCAGCGGACGTCGATAGAATAGAACAATATTGACAGTTAATGGGTATACCGATAAAAAAATAGTTATTTATTTTATAATGTAACCATGGATTACATAACGACAATTTCAGTGTGGTTATTTAATGGAATACGATTTAAGATCTGATGCTAAGCACGTGCACATATTGTAGTATACGCTATAATACTACACTAGGTGATTCTTTTATGATAAACCGTACTCATTATTTTAAAAAAAAAACAACCAACGTCTTTAGAAATATTTCTTTTTCTTAAGTTAAAAAATAAAAATACAAAAATATTTTTATAGTAACAATGTTTTAGTTTTTTACTTTTTTATCCAATAAGGTAAATTTTCAATTTTATATTCCAACAGTGGCGTACTAACGGGGGGGGTTTGGGGATAAAACCCCCCCGAAATTTTTTTTTTTATGTTTAAGTTTTGTTATGTTCAGGTGTCACGTCATCCAAAATGTTAATTAAAAAAATTAAAACCCCCCCCCAAAGTTCAGGTCTAAGTACGCCACTGTATTCCAAAGTAGAATATAATTTCAAGTATTTCGGTGTATACAAATTCGATTTCGGGTTAATAGGTATTTATGGTTTATGAGTTGTATATAACTTAAAAGTATTTAATGTTTAGATAAAAGGAAACAAAATAGTGGACCAACATTTTGCAAGATACTCTCCTCCGCTCATCCACACAAACACACACATTACACACATATATATAATATACAAATTATATGATAAAAAAATGACTTATTCTATTAACATAAAATGGACTAGTATTATAGCAGGCAGCGCGTCAAGATAGACTCGAAATTATCTAATTATTCTAATCATTAAAATTTTAAAATAAATTAGTATGATTAATGATTATATATATAAAGTGAATACCTACTACTCGCGCAATCGTATTTTGTTTAATTTTATAAACAAAATGTTATTTTAGCTGTTTCGACTCAACACAGTGTCTATATATGTGACAACATAGTACCTATGTATATTATTTTATTTATATATTATATTTATAGGTAGGTACTACCGTAATAACGCCGCCGTCGATTCGGCTGAGATATATTAAAATATTATTAGGTATGTCTCATTGTTGATGACGGGTGTATTACGGTGTAAACGGGGAAATATCGCGGTGTATTACCAATAATGAATGCACGAACGAAATATAATTTAGTGTGATTTATATTGTTAGGAATTAAATAAAGCAATCTGATCATGGTACACCGTTAATAGGTAATTTTTATTTTTGTTTCTATTAAAAGCGCCAAATTGAATAATTGATATTTTACTTTATTTATTTTTATGATATGCTATTTTTTTTTTTAAACATTCTTCCCTTAGTTGTCTACTCTACATTACATTTTTCACACACCGCCACTGTTAAGGACATGCTTACGACTGTTAATACTGAAGTTTAAGTATTATTTTTTAAGAACAATCGTGGTTTGAGTTTGCTTTGATTCCAATTTCTCAATAGTGCCACTATATATTAAACATCGTGATACTACTTCCATGTATCTCATTGAAAATCGTTGACATAGTAAATGTGCGGTTAACTATAAATAACTAGTATTGGCTAAACAAATATAAAATCATTAGAATCTTCCTGAAAGTTCATCCAATAAGACACTATATAAAATACAATTTTAGAAGTTTGGACCCGGATTCTAACTAGCACTGTGGTTAGATACCCACCTACTTAAATAAACGCGTGTAACGTATGGGTGGTCGAAATAAATGTATTGTGATTTGTGGAAGCCCCTTAAGAGGTGCAGGCTTGATGAGATAATACCCGTTAGAAAAATTCCCAAAGGTATTGCGATCTTTCGACTATCATGCTATCCTATATATAGCTTACACGCTTCTTAAAATTACACTTTATACTTTCTACAACTTTTTCTGACATTACATCAATTTCAAATGGAAAAGAAACCAGCTGAAATACAACTGTCAAACTTATTCGTCTTTACTTTACCGGGACCTAATGACATTCGTTTTTATTTAATCAAGAAATTTCAAATTAAAATAATATATAGGTAAGTAGGAAAACATTAGTACAAAATAATTCATTTTGAGCGTGAACAAATAATTCCGAAAAAATAAACATCTATGACACTCCATTAAACATCAAACTTTGTATTATATTTACATTAAATATTATTATTCCAAGAATTTCTGGGATATTTCATTACATGCAGAGTTGAGTGGTTGACACCTGAAGTTTCAAATCCATTACAGTATTACTAGTATTATGGGTCAATAGTATATTCAAGTGATTTTTCTCTATGGACTTATTACATTAATAAATCAGAATAAACTATCGAGCACAATACACAATAATCACATTAATAATTTTTTGTACATTATCGTAAAACATGCGATCTATGATGACCATACAAAAGTAATGTGAATGTAGAATAATTATTTTTCATCTTTAGCCTTTCCACACCTGCGCAATGCGCAGTAGCTACAACAATATGCCAATTACACCTACTCACGTAAAAATAAATTAATACAATAATAATAATTCGATCAAACGAAGATTTTTATTCACTTAATAACGGTTTATTTGTTCATAGGTATTCTTTCAAAGGTGGGCGAGCCAAAGGAGTTGACGAGATAGATTTCCTAAAGAAGGGGAAAAATATAAAAATATGGACGGCATAATATGAAATATAAACATTCATTTGTGTTTTGTTTTATAATAATATAATATATTATAACATCTATGAAATTTTTATTCCTAAAATAAAATTATGTATATAATTAATACAGTATTAGTTTGACTATTGGCCAGTCATTAGAATAAGAAAGCTAGTCTTATCTGAAATAGATATTTATATTATTGGATTTTAATGCACTATAAAACCTAAATAATTTTTTTTTTAAATACAAAATAAATATGCTATCAAAAATGTAAATTACAAACTAATTAACTAACTTGAGCTAACTCATTGTTACATTATTTATTAACCTTCTGTTGAAATCTAAATTTTATAATATAAACTAGGAAAATCGATGTGCTGCAGGTTCAACCCGCGTAATTAAAAAATGTTAATTTTTGAAGAAATCGAGAAAAATACAACAAAAATCGCCCAAATAGGCAATAATCGTCAACAATTGCAAAAAATTTTAAAAAAGTTTCAAAATCGAATTTGTTGTTATATCGTCTAAAATGTATGTTGCAGCGTTTCGCAAGAGAAAAATACACTTTTCTGCAAATTTAAAACTTTAATATTTCTACATATTAACGATCAACAGATGTTCTTATCATAGAAAGATTTCATAGTATTATTTTCCATTAATGAAAGTTAAGTTTTCATTCTACACTCTGCAGATTACTTTTAAGTTTAAATTAAATTGTCAAATTATTTATTGTCTAAAATATATAACTAATTAATGGGAAAGATGACGTAATTGACAAACACGCATAAATTATTTTTATAAAACCTTAATTACTGAATATTAAAATCCGTAAAACTACCATTGATAGGTAGGTACTCTATTTATATTGTATTAATATGGTAAATGGACAATATTCGTAAATTTTTCTCCTAACTGTTTTTGGCGTGATAAGACATTTTCTCCGCAATATATATTGGATACGGACATTTTGCCCACATTTTTTTTTTTTTTTTTTTTGAAATTGACTATTTAATTATAAAATATTATTTATTGTTTTATATGAAATAATTTTTTTTTTATATAAGTATAATAAATTATAATTGTAACAATTATAATTTTATTAATTTATAATATGTGTACCTAGCTAAAAGATTGTCTAGGTACATAAAATATAAATAATACCTAACTAATGAAATGGCTATAAATTCGACATAAAAATGATAAATTTTATAAAAAACATTTGATCTCTGATTCTTTTGTTGTTTCTATAAACACATATTTTTTAGCCTTTGCTCATATTTATTTATTTATTTTTTAACCGTACCAGTTTTGATATTTCATAGTTAAATAATTGCTAGTGAATTTGATATCTGGAGTGCTTCAATGAATATATAGATAGGTACATCTATAATTTATTATATTTTATATTTATCATAACAAAAAAAAAATGTATGCTAAATAATAAATTGTATTATATTTTTAAATAGTACACTTAAAAAAAAAATGGAGGGAAATGTTTTAGTAGATATATCGAAAACCCTCGGGAGGGGGGGATGTTCGCGATTCCTTAATATTCTGAAGAATTAGTGAATATGTTTGTAAAAAAAAAAATTAGATAATCATAGATACATAAGTACCTACCTACTGAAGCAAAATAATTATTTAAACTTCCAAATATTACCTTCAACTTGCCCCGCTTTCCCTAATGACTAATTGTCTATGAAGTGATGCCCATCGCCCAATCATACAACTTTAACGCAAATCATAAAGTATTAATAACATAAGGTAAATACTAAGTACATTTATTTTTATTAACTTAATAGTTAACAACTGAATTATTAAAAACATATTCTTCGATTTTATGAAAGTATATAAGAAATAAAATACTAATTAACTGTGTTTACTATTTACCATTTTACCTATATAATAATATTATATCTAATATTATACCTAATATTATTATATGTTTTAAATATGACGGTTGTAGGTACATACCTAATATAAATAAATGAAAATTTCTTTCGAACAATTTCGTCATTGTTGTAAGTTTTGAAGCAAAACTGCTTAGGTATTTTGTTTTTCTCTGATCTTCGTCTAATGTGCTTTTTGCTTGTTTGAAACATACATTAGTAAGATATTATATTTAGTAAGACATAGGTAAAAACTAAAAATGCATTAATTTTTAATGTACTTAAAATACAAATATATATTATATAAGTAGGTATTAGATAAATATAACTACGTATTTATATTTATGTATTGATGTGTTTGATACCTTGGTCCTATTGGTACATATCTACCTAGGTATCTATATGGTGTGATTAATTTTATTAAATTTTCCAAAATGATAATTGGCATCAATTTTGTATTTATTATATAAAATATTAAAATAATAATTATTGCCATTGGAAACACCTCATTTTACGGAAAAAAATAGTATAAAATATAATTAATTCTAAAAATAAATAGGTAGGTAGATAGTAGATTACCTAGGTATAGGTAGAATGTCTATAGCTGGTAATAGGTAGGTACCTACACTATTTTGCATTTTCATAATTTATAATTTAGTCTAAAAATGTAACATTTGTGTACAATTAAAAGTACAAACTTACAATATTCATGGGCGCCGCGAGGAGGGTGCAAGGGGGTGCACTTGCACATCCCTAGATTTTCAAAAAAATAAAAATAATAAAATAAAAAACAATGAATGGTATTATATAATATAATTATATATTTATAATATCAAATAATAATAATATATAATAATTATTAATGTTATATAATATATACCTATTAGAATTAAAAATTACCGTATAGGTACCTACTATGCACAAATGCACCCCCCTGATAAAATTCCTGACGGCGCCTATGACAATATTATATTAATTTTAAGCAACACTATTTGACATTTTGGTCCTTATCTGTGTCTCTTGAAACTAAAAAATTTTACAAAACCATCTTCGATAGTAATATATTGTTCGATGACACAGCTAGACTTCTATACTAACTAGATAAGGAACTAGTATATTATTTATATTATTAACATTGAAGCTCGCGTACCAGTGTCCGCCATCTTTTCGGTTGGCAAAACATTACGTTTCCTATACAAAATGTATTAGGAACAACATCGTTTTTAATGGTAAAATATAGAATTATATGAAAAATGA
>VUJU01004987.1:0-15815 GCA_009835225.1 Aphis craccivora
GATGCGCGCTCACAGGCGGGTGCACGGCCTAGCCGACGAGGACGACGACCTCGTCCCGGCGCACCCGCAGCGGTCCCGTCGGTCCGGTGCATCCACAGCGAAGCGCACTAATAGTCGTCGTCCGGTGCACGCTAAGCCGCGTGTATAATATGCAATTTCTCGGTGCATCATAGCCTGCAGCAGTCGTTCGCAGTATAGTCATCGGTGCACTGCAGCCGATCAACAAGCGCATATTATATAATAATATTACGTTACTATACGTATATTTTGTAGTTATTACCTAACCTTTTTTTCTGTTATTACCTGTTTCGGCCTTTTTTTTTATTGTATAAAAATGCCACGTCTATCGCGGGCCCGTTGCCCTAGCGTTTTGTTTCCATATATATATATTATGTCCATGTATACAATATTTTTGAATATATAGGTATATATTATAAGTTATAACATATAATATACCTAGTTATAAGTTAGTATTATATGGTATTTGGGGTTTAAATAAATTTTTTCGCACTTGTTGTTATACTATACATATATATTGTTTTGTACTTTATTATAGATAGTAGTTACCTACACAGTTACATCATATATTCATATACCTATAGTTCCGATTGTGTTGATCCAATGACGGACCTAGACTTCGCAATTATTTTCATCACTTGTGACGAGACATAATATGAAAGAAAGATGATCCATATAATACAGTACTTATAGAAATGAGTTTAGATTAGGTGTGACTAAGTACTATTCTTTGTACGGTTATCATATTAAAAATCATAACGTTATACGCATTACTGCACTTAAGTACGTTATATTAAGTTGTTGATAAATTGATTTATTGTAAACATAAACTGTTTTTTATTTTGGGTTCGCCTGGCCTCGTATTGTTATAACAGTAACAATACTATACTTATCTTAAACAATACGGCATTATATTTTTTTATTATTACGCTATATGGTACTGCATGGTAGTAACTACCTATGATGTAACTGTAATAGTATAGTTTAACTGACTAAAAAATTTAAAAAACTACACGTGTCGTCGATAAACGATTATTAATAAAAAAAATTCTCGTGGGAAATGGTTGCCCATAGGCTATCGCTATATGATAATAGTTTATCTGTGAATACTGAATTGTAATCCAATATTATTGTATTGGTCAATTGACCTTGCTGTAATCTGAACGAGTATAAGGCCGGAGCCACACATAGCGGTTGAACCGCTCAAAAAATTCGAATTTTTTGGTTTTAATTGCAACCGCCTGATAACGGTTCAACCGTTATGTGTGGCACCGGCCTAATATGCTACCCATATAGTATATTTTTTCCCGCGGTATATATATATTTGGTTATGATTGTTTATCGAAAAAAAGGATAACTTTTGATAACTAAAACGTCCATAGATAATAGAAGATTTCTATTATCTACGAAAACGTCGAACAATGCTGCAACAGTGCTGTTACGGTATTGTTATAAATACCTAAGTATTGAATAGTCGCCCATCATCCGTTTCTTGTTAATATACGTCATAATATCATTGTATTATTATAATTGATTTTTTGGAATATAGACTAGTGACTTGTTTTTTGCGTACATTAACATTTTATATTTATTATATTATAATATATAAGATTTGCTGTACTCGTTGAGCCGTCGACTGAGATTTAGCTGTGTTGTTTTTTAATCCCATATTTCTTGCAATTTTGAAGAGCTGATCATAGATTGGAGGTATTGATATATAATTGGTTAATTAAATTATGTTAAGTATACAAATATGAAATGATTAAAATCTTTGTTTTATTTTCTACCATATACCTACCTAATTAGTAATTACTGACAAACAAAAATACAAATAATATTACGAATGATGTACGAATTGTTTCACAATCATATTATATAGTAAGTGGTAAAACTGTCCTAACTAGCTGTGGTACAATACTATACGATTATATACTATACGATATAATATAATATACAATGCTATATATATATATATTGTCTCTGTCTTATACACTCCTAACATAGTTAAAAACTGTTTTGCGTGGGATAACTTTACTCCCTCGATATTTATATCGAAATTACCAAAATTATAAATCGCATTAGGAAGAACTTTGCACGTGTCGTATAGCTTTTTAATTTTTTTGATAGAAGTAACCAATAATTTGTAATAATAATTAAATGAAAAAAACCTTAAGTTCTCAAACTATAATTGTATACAATTAAATAAAATAATACATGAATATAAATTCATGTAGTTAGATATCAAAAAAATTAAAACACTACGACACATGTAAAGTTCTTCCGAATGCTATTTGATATAAATATCGAGGGAGTAAAGTTGTCCAGGGCAAAATAGTTTTTAACTATGTTAAGCGCGTGTAAGACAGAGACAACACACTCGGGTGTAGCGTCCTCTTCAACAAATATTATAACTAAACAAAATGAAATCTATTTGAAATCTATTTAACGCATATAGACATATAGTAAAGATCGTATATACGTTTCCCGGTTTTTTTTTTTTATTGTCTGTTTATAATTTTTTATATTATAATATAGTTGTTTTTGTTTTGGGCATTTGACATAAAAACAATAATAGTACAACTACATACATTATAAGTACTATTATAGAGATATATAATATTATATACACCTTGGACTTGGTTAGGTTAGGTTAGGTATGCTGTTGAAATATTATATGGGTATAGGTATATTACACGGTGTACTATACTATGTTACTTGTATACATATTTTAAGTATCACTTTTATACTCGATTACTTGGATATAATTATTGTAAAATGGATGCAGCGTTTATTTTTTTTTTTATTCGTAATATTTCACTTCCGCAGACGTCACTGTGTGATTATATACTACTTGATATGAGCGTTCCAGCGGTCGGCAGTGACGGCAACGGGAAGGCCGTGCGGGTGCGAGTGATCGCACCGTCATCCATAGGCGAACCGTCGAACCTGGAGGTGTTCAGGAAGTTCTTCCGGGACGTGGGCATGACGGCGCACGTCGCCGACTCGATATACCGTCCCGGCGCCGACCTGTTCTACGCGAACACCGACCAATCCCGCGCCGACGACCTGGTGGACGCGCTGACGGACGACAGCACCGTACTGTGGTGCGCGCTCGGCGGCAAGGGCGCGTCCCGGCTGATACCGTACCTGGAGGCGTTGCCAGCGGATCGGAAGCAGAAGATCCGGGACGCCCGGAAAACTTTGGTCGGCTATAGCGACGCGACGGCGCTGCACGTGTACCTGCAGACGGTGTACGGGTGGCGGACGGTGCACGGCACGATGTTGGAAATGATCGCCAACGGTTCGGTGGACGGCCGGTCGGTGAACGCGCTGATGGCCCTGTTGACCGGCCGATCGGACCGGGTCCAGTACCAGCTGCGGCCGGTCATTGCCGCCGCCGGCCATGCTGACGGTCTGTCGCTCCGGGCCAAGTTGGCGGGCGGCAACATGACGTTGATCGAGAACACGCTGGGCACGGCGTTCGGGTTCCGGGGCGACGGTAGGATCGTGTTCTTGGAAGACGTCAACACCAAACCGTACTCGTTGGAACGGAGCCTCGATCACATGAAGCTGGCAGGCGTGTTTCAAGGCGCCGCGGCCGTCGTGTTCGGTACGTTCAAAAACCCGTCGGACGAAGACCTGTTCCCTCTGGTGTTCCAGCGGTTCGCCGCCACCGTACCGTTTCCAGTGTTCTGCGTCGACGGCATCGGTCACACTTTCGTCAACAATCCGCTGCCGCTAAACACCGACGCCCGAGTGGACGGACCGACGCGGTCCGACGCCGCCACTGGAACGCCGTTTTACACGCTGACCGTCGACAACGTTTACGACGTGGAACCGCTAACCGCTCGCACCGCTGGATCAGTTGCTTAGCCAGTAGATGACGGAACCACCGTAGACGACCGTTCGTGGAACGCTATGTGGTTCTGGTAAAGGAGAGCTGCTGCCGTACGGAAGGACTTTTTAAAATTAAATTGTATACGCGCGCTTAAGTATATAAAATCGAATTTTGTTTTAAATAAAAATGGTCTTGAAAATAGATATATCGCGAAGAAGTTATATTTCACAGGTTATTGGTTAATATGGTAGTCTAGTTCAAAAGCTTGCAAGTGCTTAGTATGCTTTTATCTTAATGTTTACTGTTAGGATTGAGCTGTGAATACGTATTTTTGGCCGCTCCGTGTGATTTTGATTTTGTGGAAGAAGCAGTTGTTTTTACTAACTAGGTTTGAATGTTTACGCGTATAAATAGCGTGCTTTAACATTAACAAAAAAGTATACTTTAAAAATGAATTTACATAGTATCTATTAAGATAATTTTTACTAATGATAATATCATTATTTATTATATTATAATATGCTGGTGATACCTGTTGATGGTCATTCTATGTATTTTTAATTTTAAAATGGAAAAATGTTCAAATGTCATGGGGTACATTCAGTGGCACTGATGTCAGTTTCAAATGGTATTGGTATTTATTGAAGATACCAATAAACAGAAAATTATTTACACCTTTTTATACCTAACCTTAAGCAATAACTTATATCATATATGTATACTATATAGTGATCGGCGCTACTACGTGTATTATATACAAAAAAAATCTTAATTTTTACTGTGTATCTAAGGTTCCAGAGTTTACGATAAGAACATTTTAGAACTGCACAAGAGGTAACTGAACTTAGTTTGTATACATATTTTGGCATGATAGAATACCATTCCCCCCCCAAAAAAAAACTAATTATAGCTAATGTACCGTTCTCAAATTTTACATCATGAGTATCAAGATAAATTTACCTAGTTAAATTAAATATACCTTATTGCACTACAACGTAATCTAGCTCTGGAACAAATTATTCACCTTTAAGTTTTATATTTCAAACTAATCTCAAAAATATCTTACTGAGAAAATCGAATACAAATAATACAAAACTAGCCGGAATATCAAACGACAAATTTAACAATTTAAAAAGTCTACCCTGAGTGGAAGCGCAAGAACAAATAACTTGTTGTAATCTGGTATCAAACCACATCATAGAAAACATTAATTAACATATTACAATCCACATTGGTTCATGGTTGTAGCTAAATATTATGATAATATACCTAATTTGATTATTATGAATTATAACTATAATACAAATTATTTTGGTATAGTATTATAAGTATATTAGTTATTTTTTTTACAATGCTAAAATAGGTAGCAGTAAGTACTGCACAATTAGCGTTTTAGAACTGCACAATTTGTGTTGTACTGCACATTAGCGCAAACCCTGTAAGGTTCTATGTTTCTTTATAATTATTATTGAACCAATAAAAATTTAAAACATAAGTACTACATTTGCATACGATACGTATAAAATATCTTTTATCAACAACACCGATGAAAATGTTTGGTTTAATCAGCTAATACGCTTAAGGACTTTTCAAGTGTATTGGTTATGATTTTTAAAGGTATTTCGTTTCATCTGTCTCAACAGCGTTTGCGCCGCTAAATATTTTATGGTATATTAGGTATAATAACATGATGCTCTATTTTATTAACGTAATAAATAATAGTACAATATTTAAAAATGTTTATGATAATATAATATTGTATAACAATAATACGGAGTTTTGGTTATGTTATTGACAAATCATTGTTGTAAGTTTATTTTGCCAATGTTTCTGATGTCATCATATTATTATTTATTATTATTATGATGACTGATGAGTTATCGAAATACTGTCGTAGATCATCAATTACCTCCACTGATTGAGGATGACCGATGAAACCATTAAGGGTAAGCGGATAATCAAACAATTACTCAAATATATTAAATTTTAAGTTTGGAAAATGTTAATTACTTTATGCATAATGCATATAAGATAAATAACAATACTTTTGTACATTTATATAATGTAATTATATTGAAAAACCTCATCAGGGGAATAATAGGTATTTATATATTTATTTCATGGAGCGCCGGCGCCGGGGCGGGGCTGAATATTTTCTCAGAAGTAAATTCTCTAATTCTGTTAAAAACAAGAATAAGAAATTTAATACATAATTTTTATTTTTATTATAATCTTAACTGTTTTACAAAATGAATAATTAATACATAATAAATATAATACAATGATAATCTAATATAATAGAATATAGTTATATTAAATTTAAATTTCTTCCATTGTTACCATTTGGAAAATTTCTCTAATAATATTTCGTCGTGTATGCAGATATCTCGGTGAATTGCCAAAAGTCCCACTAGCCTAAATTTTGAAGAGGTATTTCTTAAATACGTTTTGACTGTTTTGAGTCGAAAATCTACATTCTGCTGTACATAGTCTGTAGCCCACCGGCGCTACTCCGCTTATTATTTATACAATTATATTAAACTTTAACGATTTATATCTGATATGACATAAATAGACTTAAAAAATATTTCCTGAAATTTCGGAAAAGAGGGCTACAGCCTCTCGACCCCCCTAAATACGCTCTTGATCCTCGTCAATCACCTATATCAATTATTTAAAAAATACAAGATCTTGATTGTAGGTAAAGTAATTGTAGGAAGTGATTGTTGGTCTATAGCTAGGTATATAAAACTATATAAATATATATTCGCTATTATAGCATTCTATATTTTAATAAAAACTTAAATATCCTCTAAAATGATGCATCTATTTTAATCAAATGTTGGTAGTTAGATATCGTACCGTAGTTATTTACTCCCCACGGTTCACATAATGATTAAAGAGTCTAAACCATTTTATGTTTGTTAATATCACTTTTTTATACTTAATATACCAAATTTATACATATATATCACGCACATAAATAAAGGTCAAACATTTTTAATCATAAATATGATTATTCGTGCGTGATGAATGATAATATAGTACCAATAAACGTCATTACTCATTACTGTAAATGATAAAAGTACCTATGCAATGCTTTAATCTAATAGGTGTACATACGTGATGATAGTTAACCAGACTTTTCATTAGTGGCTAAATTCATAATATTTGTTTGTTCTGATTTCACCGACTAATCAAAAATATTGTAATATTTACTTTATAGGAGTACCAAATAAATAATATTATTTATAAAACTCAAGGCAAAATTAAATAATTGAGAATGTAATAATCAGCAATAGTTAGTTCTTATTTTTTGCAAACTTTGTATTTAGTTTAATTTTAATTTATACAATGTATAATGTGGTATGTTGTAAAATATATATTAAATCAGCGGTTCTCAACCTTTTTTCATTCACGTACCCCCGACCTCTCTCGTCATTATTTCACGTAACCCAAGTATCAATTTAGAATATAAGTAAACGAAAAATATTTTTTTCGCGTACCCCTTGAGATCATGTCACGTACTCCTACCCGTACCCCAGGTTGGGAACCGCTGTATTAATTGTTTACATACCTATAGATAGGTACATTTAAAATGGTATTTAATATTTATTTATCTTAATAAAGCTAAATAATATTGTTAGATTAGTTGTTTTAAGAAATATTTACTTTACTGAACGTACGTTTTCAATTAGGTACCTATTTATTATTTTAAATGTACTCTTTACATAAATTAACAATTTATTATTATACCTAGGTTTTATTACACTAATGCACTATTTAAGTAAATAATTATTGTGTATAAAAAAGCTAGCTAGGTATTATTGTCAATTATATTTATCGTACCTATTATATTTCGTATATATTTTAAACCAAACGTAATATAACTTAATATTTACATAAGTTAATGACATAATAAGGTAGGTATGCATATTATAAAATAGCTAAACAGATTGCATAAGTTAAAAGATAACCTGTAGAGAGCTGCAGGGCTATTAACTATTAAATAAATGAATTGGACAATTTTACAATGATTAAATAATATAAATATATAATTATGTACAATAATTTATGTTTAAAACATTCGTATATTTTAGTTTGAATTAAAAATCTACGTTTGAGTCGAAGATTGAGCTGCAATCAATTCGTTTAAAGCTTGTTGATACCGAGGCAAAGTCAGCAAATATTTTACAAACTCCAAGTTTGGACGTGGTCTGTCGGTCGGTAGTGGTGGTTGACGATTTATAGAATTTATTTGATGCATTGGGGATGACGAACTCAATAAATAGTCTAACGGTGTCTGATTCGGAGCGAGAATCGGCCGCGAGACTCTGGACGGCTGCGCCGAGTTCGATGAACCGGGAGAAAGGAGTTGAAGATTATTCGTGATGGATGAATGATGAGTAGTCTGACCGGGGGCGAGGATCTGATTTTGATTTGAGGCTGCAGCCAGTTCTTGCAGCGATACGGGAGACATCCGTAAATCGGTAAGCAGTTTTATCAGCTCTTGGTTAGAGTTGGGCGACAGACTGATTGGATCTACTTTTAGCGAAGCCGGGTCGGTGGAACGGGACGACGCTGGTGTCACGTGGGCGGGCGAAGATTGCGCCTCTTCGATCGTCGGTGGAACGGAAACCGGAAGCGGTCCTTGGGACTGCAGGGGCGCTTGCGACAATGGCGGTTCGGGGATTTGATTGTGACCGTGGTCAGACATCCGCAAGTCAAACGGTAGCTGGTGAAGCTGACCCGAGATCAGTGGACCAGGACTGGTCGACGATCGAGAAGATTGATCGGGGCTCATAGAACTGGGCGCTGCGGGGAAATGCATAATCGAAATCCGATTGGAATCCGTAGGTGGCGGAATCGGCGGAGTCACCGTGGGCGTTGGCAAATCCTTGCCCGGTGACGACGATGTGGAGTGGAACGTTTTTAACGCGTCCAACAATTCTTCACTCAGCGCCGCGTGTGTACTCGAGGCGGGCAAGGTGGAAACCGAAGATTTGGGCCTGGACGTAGCCGTGACGGCGTCCCATGTGGTGGGCGTACAGCGGACCTGAAAATTAAAAAGTAAGTTGTAGATGACGACTCGTCGTCGTTTTTCTTTAACGATCATATACACGGTAACGCGTAAAACGTTGCGATGAAAAAAAAAACAATATTATTATGTATTTATATTACGTGCGTTGTCCACATTATAATACCCGCGTGAACAAAAAAAATCACGTGTTATGCAGTAAAAAGCAAACGTACCGTGTTCGAAGCAATTATTGTCAGTACCAGAGCGACTGCAGAAATCCTATCGATCGTCATTTTTTTCCAGCGATGCAACTAGGACGAGAGTGTTTACCGGTATACCTCTATATTTGGGCGCGTCCTGGGTTTTATATAGCTACGTACCTACCTAAGGTACTCTACATCGCACGTAAACATGATCCGTGTAGTAACCAATTCGAGCACTGATTATAACATAATATTATATAGTTTAGTGCACTATCGGATTTCGTATTTACAGAAGATGCGCGTGTCATGATAAATTGATAATGTAGGTAGTTATGACATTGTACACATCACGCAGTACAGATCCGATAGCAGTAAAATATCACTCATGTTTTGTCATATGACTCTTATCGTATTTTAATTTGTATAATATATTATATTGTGTTTTGACTTACCTACGCCATCAAGTCGGTAGGCACCTAATATTTTATTTACTGTCATTATGTTAGTGTCCAGTATAGCATCTTTAATTTGCATTCTATTTAAAAGTCTTAAAAACAAAAGTTTGCCGTTCCCTTATCCACCAATATTTATTTCCACCAAATGAAATACCCATGGGCTATGATCAAGATTACGTCAAATTTCTATGTAATGAAAGAAGCATAATATTACAGCTGCTAATGATAAAATAGTTTTTATATAATTATATTATAATAAGAAAATAAGAATAATTAAGCAATAAAGGCAATAATGTCGTAGTTTAGTCGAATATACGTAGAAAATACCATTTTTTTTTTTTTTAAATTAAATAAAACGTAAAATAGTTCTTTAATACATAACATTAATTTTAATATAACGGTACATTATGCGACGTTTTATACAACGTCAATTTTTTTTAATAATTAAGAAGTAATACGTATTAAAGAAAAATAAGTAGATATTATGCATTAAAATGTGATATGGAGGTAGGTAAGTATAGGTATTATATTTATAATTATGTTTTAAAATTGCTTTAAAATATCTGTGATTGTATAATTTACAATAGAATTAGAATTTATTATTCTATCTCTATGGTAGGTAATATTTTATTTTTAAAAGCCCGAGGGTCGCGTGTTGGACTATCTTGAAATTTAAATTAAATAATAAAACATTACCCATTCAGGTAATAGATGCTATAGAATATAGATAGTTAGATAAGTATTAAAGGTACTTATCTGCTTAGGGACGTGAACTAACAATTTCCCAGAGGCAAAGAAAAATATACTAAGGACGGTGGGTGCCATCACTATAGATGAAAAATTAGTGTGGCAGGAGGTGACATAAACTGATATCATTAATACATCATACTATAATAAAATTCAACTAAATATAATTTAGATCTGGGCTTTTTTGTTGAGTACTTATCATGTTACACATTTACAATTAGGGGACTCACGGATCACTACCTATACGACTACATCCAGTCATCTGTTAAAAAAAATCTCAGAAGCTATATTGCCTTTGAAATTATCGTTTACAGGCACGTAGGTATACAAAATAAATTTTCGGAGGGGGGGTTATTCATAAAAAAATGTTCAATAATCAGTATTTATCGAGGAAGTTTGATATAAATTAACTACACAACTATTAGTTTTTTTTTGGGGAGGGGGGGGGTGAACCCTCCAACCCCCCCGGTATACGTGCCTGATATTTTACCATGTCATTACTATTGGTGAGGTAAACTCTATTTAACTATACCTACGTACTATATACAATCATAATATTTTATACAATAATTGTAGGTAGGTACCTTATACCTAATAAAATATGCGAGTATTTAGGAGTATATAAGTGACCAAAACAAAATTGGGAGTCATTCCTATTAAATATTATAAATGTATTTTTTATTTTTAGCAGTGTACCAACACGTACCTCTACTATATAGCCATATTATAGGTACCTAATACTAAATGTTTTTTATTATTTTTTATCGTTATCAATTATTATGATTTTGCACTCTTATGAATTTCAAAACATATTCATGTATGAAATTTAAAATAAATATCTATATCGTAATGAGTAGGTATTTATGATAGTACCTACACAGCCAAATACATAATTTTTTAAAAATATTTTAACAACATATTATATTTAATGTTTAGATCCTTCGCCTTATCGACTCATTGAGGTACTCGCTAGAGCCAAAATTGAGCGAATTGTGAACGCGTTTTGTCTACATCGTACGTGTGTAAGACGGAGATATCACATGTGGGTAACCTCTATAGTCTATATCCTATATCTGTTGGATACTTAACATAAATCAAATCACAATATTTAGGTATCGACTTAATATTTTTTAAATTGCTTCTCAGGACCTCTTTTGTATTTAATCACGAGTGGAGAAAGTATTGAAGAGGGTTAGGTGATCTATTTAACGTAATACACTATAGGTACACTTAATTATTTGCGAAAACAATTTTTGAAAATAATTTATATTTTTCTTTATATCCAGTAATCTTTACTGACGGAAGTTCACGAACTAAACATTATAAAAATAAGAAAAACAAAAATTGTTTTTAATTTTGAATTTACCAAATAAAAAGTTTGTTTATACTTGCACGCATTAGTACATAGGTAGTATACTAGGATAGTAGTACTTAATTTAAATTACTAGTTTTCATTCTCAAGGTAAATGTTATAATATTTATAAATATATTCAAAAAACAAACATTTTAAATACAATTATTGTTTTACAGTATAGGTACTTATTTTAATGATACTTAAAATAATACAATCTACAATCCACATAAAGAGTAGGTATGTCACTAAGACGTTTGCGCATCATTATTGTTAGGAATGACCTTCTTTATATAGGTAGGCTGTTTACTCATACATATTGTTATGAAAATAATTTAAGAAAAATATGATTAATATAAGTTTGACTAGATTTATTAATTCATTAAAAAAAAAAAAAAAAAAATTATGATTAATTTTTTTTTGCACACTACATATGCTTGTATCACCCATTCCCTAAATCTAATATTTACTACTGTTTAATTCTTAAAACATGGGATACGTAAACATCTTACCAAATGTTTTATTCAGTGAGTTAATGATGACGTGTAAATGACAAACTTTGTATCAATAAGTTATTCACTACCTATCACAAAAAAATTATAAATTATAAGTATTTAAATTACATTGTTTATGGACTTTAAACAATTCAACACCTGCTGTATAATCTGTTGTACAGACATACAAAATACAAAATTTGCATTCTACAGATTTAATAGCTTTAATATGTGAATTGAATTACAATCCAAGTTAAAGTTAAAAATATCTGTGCTTAAGCACTGGCTTTTTAGATATTTAAATTTTTTAACAAGATATGAGTACCTATTGTAAAAAAATATCACAATAAATTAAAAATTGTTCATATCTAGCTTAAAAATTAAAACATTAAAAATAGCCTATTCTTAAGCAAAAATAATGCTCTTACCTATAACTTTGATAATAGGCTAAATTAAATAACTTTAATGTTAAAGCTAATAACATTTGATTGGATATACTGAATGTAAACTTGCATGTTGCGTGTTTGTAAGATGAAAACAACATATCCGAGCAAGTGTCATCTTCAAGCTAAGTAATTAAACAGGTAATATATTTTAGTTGTATATAACATTTACATTATGCTCATATAAATCTTATAATGATTGATAATGTTACTTAGAATTCTAAATAACCCCTGTAAACATTCTTAGTTGTTAGATAATTATTATATAATTACAAATAGTTTAAACAATTTATAAAGATTATAATTATTTTCATTTAAAATACATTGCATAAATTTATGTGAAAAACTGTATAATACATATAATTTAATAAAAATACAATTTTTGAATTGAACAAAATGACATTTTCAATTTGGTACCCACATTATCAATATTTATAAAAAATAGTATTGTTTATAGTTCACACGTTTTAAAATATAGACAATAATAATAATGTTATATACATAAATAATGAATAATAACTAACACTAATAGCATCTTTTAATTTGAAAACCAGTACTTTGTTTTTATCAACATCTTTTGAATGTTAACCAAAAATAGTTTACCATAGTTATAACGTATTTGTGTTTTCTATACACTTTTATAACTTATTCAACATGAGCTTTTGATTTCTTGGTTAGACATAATGACAACACTGCTCCAGTGAAGGAAAACAATGCAGATAACAAAAATCCAGAGTTATTTCCAAACATGTCCATTGTAAATCCACAAATAATTGGTGCTAAGAATCTTGAAATTGCTGCGGCACTAGCTCCTGCACCAGCAACTAGTCCTTTATGATCAGATGAAGACTGTTCATACATTATTTCATTGTTAAATCCTCTTATTAATGTACTTGAAGCACTGATTGGAACCATAGCTGCCATAAATATAATTAAATTTGGTGCTAAGGCTAAACCAACAAATCCTATACCCAACATTATGAAGGAATAAAAGCATTTGGTAAATGGATTTTTGGATGGAAATATTATGTTTTCTATTTTTCCTGCTGCAAACCCAGTTATGCCACCTGTAAGTCCTTGTAAAGCACCAGTATAACCAGCTTCTGATGGGGATAAATTAAATTTTTCATTCATAGCAAGACCAACTGTACTAAAATATGCAAACAATGCTGCAGCGCCTAACATTTTCAGTGAAAAAGCAGGCCAACATTCTTTCCAATTTACTTCCATCAAATCACTCAATGGTGATGCATTTTTTCTTTCTTTTTTTGGTACTATTGTGTTGGGAACCGTAAAATAAACAACTAAAGCGTTGATTAGAAATATTATTGCAGTAGAACATGCCAGGCTATAAAATCCTTCACTTTTTTCCATTAGATGACCGCCAATAATTGGTCCAATAACAAATGAGAGAGAAGAAAATCCATTCATTCGTCCATAAATTGTAGTCTGTTGGTCAGCTGGTACTTGGTCATTAACTAATGTCTTGCACAAAAGTTGTGAGTGTTTCAAACATCCTTGAAGAACACGAATCAATACTATTAATATGAACGATTTCACACAGCCTAAAAGGAAATAAGCTACAGAACAAATGCAGATTGTAACAATAAGTACAGCTTTTCGACCATAATGATCACTAAGTGCACCAATTGGTGTACCAGATAGGAATTGTAGAAATGAATATGTAGAACCTAGTAAGGCTATGTGAAAGTGGCTAGCGCCTAAAGATCGTAAGTGAGTGCCCCATACTGGTATGATGAGGCTAATGCTGATCAAGTCCAAAAATACAATAGCATAGATGTATGAATATTTGAACATGATTGAAAAATGTAGTTCCTGAAAAATAAACAAAAATTAGGGTTAATAATATGAAATATTTAATTTTACAGAATACGCATTTTTTTTTTCTTGAAAAACATTTTAATTTTATGTATTATTTACTACCAATTATTTTTGAATATGGTATAAATAATATTTTGAATATAGCTAATTAAAAACAGATAATTTCCACTTTCTCAATATAAAATTATACAGAACTGCGTGCAGTTTTTCAAGGATATTATTAATCACTAGTTAGACAAACAACACCAAGATATTATTATTTATTATATCAATGTTTTGCCTTAAAAATGAGTATAAACTCATAAAAGCAATTTTCATTAATTGTCTCCGAGAATATTTTAAGGTTATTTTAAAATCAGTCTTTAAAACATTAAATAAAGTTCAATGGTTTATTTAAATTTTAGAACTTTTGTTAATACATAAGCACATAACAATGTATTACATCTCAGCTCAATACAATAAATTATTTGATATACTATTAGTTCTTAAAGCGTAAAACTACTTACATAAAAAATATTTCAATAAGTCCAATTCACAGGTATATCCAGATAAATATTTATTTCCAACTACCTGAAACATATAATGTACAATATAATATATTTTAATACCATCAAATTGTTTGAGCATCTATACTTTTAAGGCTTACAGTGATAAAAAAATTTAATTTGTTATGAATACATTAGCCACTCAATCATTGTGGTAGTCGACTATCTTTCACAAAAATATATTTAACAGTCAATTATTGAAACGATAAGTACCTGCTCAAGAAACTGAGGTAGAAAAAAAAAATCAAATGACACTGTACCCTACAATATATAGTACGCACTAGTGTTATTAGTTATTATAATTATTTATTACTTATTATATAAGTTATAATCATACAGTACCCATTTCGACGGTATCAAATCTCTACCGTCTTATCGGATGTGTACATCATAAATTGGTAATGCGAATTAACAACTTGCTGTACCTGTATATTAAATTATTATGATCAGTGGACGGTAATTGTTGGAACCGCAGCGGCTCCCTCCATCATCGCCCACGAGCCGATTACATAACAGATTAACAAGTAGCTTGTATCCAATTTGCATTTTAATTGGTCAACACTCAACATTAATTTTATGTTTAAAGTTTATAGTATATTGATATTATATAGGTACATAGTACATTAGTACCAACTTCCAAGATTTATCTATTTATTTTTTAATAGGATTGTTTTTTGTTTACGTTGAATTTAGGAAATAAGAATTTACATTTTACATCTTTAATTAAATAATATAATAGAACTATTATCTAAACATCTAAAAGATAAAAATTAAAAACGATGAAAAAACATTTTGTTGAGTGATAAGTGATAACGTTTATAATATGGTAACCATGACTAAATAGATCTATTCTATAATA
>VUJU01004988.1:0-15808 GCA_009835225.1 Aphis craccivora
AGCTCAAGTGTAGTTCTACCATTACTTTTTTTCAACTCAAATGCAATTCGACTAAAATAAGTGCAATTCGACCATACCCGTTTTACCGCTCCTGGACAATATATATTTTAGAGGTGAGCAAAAAAAAATGGTCATTAAACCCCCCCCCCCTTGGGTAATTCTTGGCTACGCCACTGTATAAGTCAATATTATATTCATAAAAAAAAATGTAATTAAATATTTTTACGATAAAACATCAAAATTAAAATTTCGATTTCAAGAATAAACAATGTTATTTAGGTAGTATGGTGTTATACGTACTGGTTTGTATATTCATCAGATGTGAGACCATGACACTTTTCTAACAAATTTGACAGTGTTGTTGTTCCATTATCAAGACCTTGTAGAAATTTGAATACATTTTCATTCTCATCCCATATATATTTTAATAATTGATGTTTAAAATATCTTACGGTTTTTCTTTTTCCGTTTGAGTCTTTTATTATTGAAGTGTGAACATCGTAAATGGCATCGCTATTATTCGCGTCCTATAAATAATAAAAATGTATCAACATAAATAGTATATGATATTGAAGCAAAAAGCCTATTCAATTTTGAGATAAATATAATTTTGAAATTGATTACATTTATATAGGTAGTAATAATATTTTCAGAAAAATCACTGTTTTGCTGTGAAATGAATTTTGCGGTATATATAATATAAAATCTGAAATCATTATATATTAGAATGCTATATTGACATAATGATATATTCTAATACAATTATTTCAATTCAGAATACTAATAATTTATTTTGTAATAATAATTAGGTTATAAATAACAATTTTTAATTTTAAATAATTGAATATATTAAATATTAATCTTAGCATTACCGTAAATTTGGTGGGAACAAAATAATATGTTTTGAATTTTTTTTAATAGGTTCATAAAATGGAAAATGTATAAATATAATAAATATTATATATGTATATTGTATATACATAAATAAATTAATTAATAAACAGTTTAGTTATTGGAGAGTTGGTTTATTTATAATATATATAATTTTTAATAATAGATATTTGTTTACTTAAACACCAATTAATCCACACGACGTTGACCATGACAAATTAAATTCCCGCGATTAAAAATTTTTTTAATATTATATCCTACATTCCTACATAATATTTTAAATTACAAATAATTTATATTTAAATACAATTGTTATTTCACTTAGTTAACACGAACATTTACTAAATTAGTAGTAAGTAGTAGTTACCTACACAGACTTTTATTAATTAATTTTATTTTTGAATCAGAATCCTAAACAAATCTATGTACTTATAAGATTTAAGCGATTACGATTGCCGATGAGTACGGAAAATAGATTATCATAATTTTATGTTATTTTATATTATTCATTAATATAAATATTTACAATGATTTTGTTAAAAAAATAATTAAGCTTAGATATTTAAAAGTTTTTTATTAAAATTAAAACTTATAAATTAAAAGGGGTATAAGGACTATAATGTGATCTATGTATGTTACAATGTTACGATAATAATTTAAGTAAGTACTCAATTATAAAGTAAAAATAAGATTTTTATGGATCAAAAAGTACAAATGTGCACAATTATTCCTATAGGGATGCAGCTTTCAATAAAAAATTAAGGTTTGTGATGTTTGATACTTTATTAGTATTTATAACACCCATACTATACGTATTATGTTACGATAATAATTATTATTTGTAAATTGTTCTCGTTTTTTGCTTACTGGAACTTGGAAGTAATGTAAATATAACAACAAAGTATATTAGTTATTACATTTATTTTTTTTAAATTTGAACACAATGTCACTTTGCAATAAGTGTCATAATTATTTTTTTACTATGATTAATACATTATTAAACATTTTGACAGATATATATATATTTTTATTAGCATTTAAAATTACAATGGGCGTAACCGATGTTACAAAAAAAAAAGCGGGCAAGTGGATACCGCTCTGGTTACATTAGGTGCCGTGTGGATCACTATTATATATTATAGGAGGGTTAAATTTGAATGCAATGATAGGTATCATTGTATACGAAAAACGATTCTGAACGAAGATGATTTGTCAGCTTAGGATATAATTTCCAGTGGTTGGTGAAAAAGAGGTGGTTTATGTTTTATTTAAGTTCTTTTATAATTAGTGTAAGCTTAACTTATGTAAAACCTTGTATTCAATTTTCAATTCTTAGCTACTTATACAAAATTTTTTATGAATTATACCTACAAAATAATTTGCAAATATTCAGAAATTTGACGAATTTTTGTCAATATTTGAACTTCAAATGCTAATAAAAAAAAAATTGTGCCTATGTATTCTTATAATTTTTTAGTCACTATAAGAATAACTTATGAGGAACTTTGTATTAAATTTTCAAGTATTTTGATAGGGACAAAAAAATTTTATCGACACATCAAAAATATTTTTTCAGAAAAATTGAAAATTTCAGTTGTCTATAAATAGCTCAAAAAAAGTTAAAATATTTTGGAATTTAAATCACGTAAAGAAAACGCCAATCTTAATAACTGGTAAAATTTTCAACTATCTACGACTTATACTTTTTGAATAATAACAAATATTTAAAATCGTTTGGGATAAATCGTTATCGTTACGCTATTTCGTAAAAATTAAAAATTCAAACGCACTTAAAATTTTTCCTATAATGATGTTACGTGTTTTCTCTATAGCTACTTGAAGGAAAACTTATGGAAAACTTAGTGTTGTAATTTTAATCCTTAGTTATAAACAAAAAAAATTTTATGATTTTTTAACTTCAAAATTACTTGCAAATTTTCGCGTTTTCGACAGATTTCGTAAAAAATTGAATTATAAATGTTTATAAAAAAAAATTGTGACTAACGATTTTTAATTTTTTTTTACTGCAATTATAACAACTCATAAAGAACTTTGTATTAAATTTTCTATCGACACTTCAAAAAAAATTTAAAAAAATTAAATAATAATAATAATTATTATTTTAATATTTTTTTTTTTTTTTTTATTATTATTTTAATAATTTAAATTTTTTTTCTCAAAAAAAAATCGAAAATTTCAGTGGTCTATAAATAACTCAAAAAAAGACAAAATTTTTTTAAAATTTAACTCTATATAGATAACACTGACATTAACATTTGGTGAAATTTTCAAGTATTTACAGTGATTAGTTTTTGAATTACAACCATAAAAAAAAAATCAATTTGGTCGAAAACTGGTTTTGCGTAAAAATTCCCGTTTTTCCGTCATTTTTTTTTTGTTTTTCTCAATTTTTTTGAAAACTGTTGGAAAATGTTTACTTTTGACCTGTATATAGCACCAAGGATATTCACTTTTACATCGGAAACCACCCCCATCGTTTGAAATTGAAGCATTATTTCGACTAGTTATGCTGTACACAGACACAAAAAAAATCACACTTCATTGTCAAATCAATACATTCATCACTCCGTTCAGAATCTAACACGCCATAAAATCAGTTTAATAATTAGTTTAAAAATCAATTAGTAATTTTTCGGTATTGTTGTTGTAGAATCGTCAATCGACTGATTGAAGCTTTCGTCAGCGTTCAAGATAAAGCACTGGATAATGAGTATAATATATTATTTATATTTGAATAAATTTAAATTTAAAAAAACTGTACATATAATATGTTTTATAAAAATAAAAAGGGGCAAAGTACCATATACATGTTTGAGTGATACTAAAATATGAAAAAAATACAAAAATATATACTCTTATGGTACATTGCTTTAAGACAATTTTACCAAATGGTTAAATTAATAATAATAAATTCGATATAATAAAAATTATTATTCTTAGTCTTTTCAAGAGTCAACACTCATCATCTTCCATCTTTTGGGGTATTAAAAATAAAAATATTCCAAAAAGCAGATAATAGTAAAAAAACAGTGTGGTACGACACAGTAGATATGAATATATGATAATGGTTAGGTGGTACATGCTATTTTCAAGCAAACATAATATTGCATTATACTTATTTAATTTTATCTTGAAATTAAATATTTTCAACTATAGAAATTAAAAACTAATTATGTCCACGTATAGTAAAGTTTTAAGTTGATAACATAAATTAAAAAACAGGGCCTCCTCATATAATTCGAGCTTTAACTATGCATTTAATACAATATATATGTGTAATGAAATTGAATAAAATTCATTTTAATTCACATAAAAACTAAACATATATAACCATGCAAGTAATACCTTATATTGGTATAAAATTCAATATGTAGGTATATAACTACAACGCTAGTAATGTTAAAAATAATGATCCGTCTATTATATTATTATGTTCAATATAGGTACCTACTATACAATACATTACTATGTATATACATTATACAGGTTTTTTGAAAGAACACGTCTCTTTCATGGCGTCCATTAAACTCGGTGAGAAGACTCAAGTAGCTCATTTAGACATTCCATGGGTGTCTTTAAAGGAACCCTGATAAGTGGGTAAAAGGAATAAAAAGGGCGTTGATCGGTGGAGGAAAACCGGATATTATTAAACTAGTCGACCGGTTATTCATTGAGGAATAAAATAATCATTTATAATAATGTGTAAACAACAGATTTAACTATATTTTTTCCCCTAAAGCCACATGGCCAAATTTTTAATAGTTTCTAAATACATAATAATATGCATATTCCGTAGGTATATTAATTCCCATTTCATTTGAGACTACGGTGCAATTAATGCATTAATTATTTCAAGACTGAGATTAACTAACAATACAATTATGAATTTAATACATCTAAGAATTTTATTATTTACTGCAGCGGTTCCCAACCTTTCTAGTTGTGCGGACCACAGCTCGTAACTACCACGAATTTACATAGCAAAATTAAAATTCGCACGAAATAATCCAACGAGCTAAATTCAGTTTCGTGTTTATACCCTTGCGCCATTCCGACCCCAAACTAAATCTTATGAATTTTAAAAATTTTTCCAACCAATAATTTACCATGAATTTGAACAAACCAAAATAAGAATTATCTAAATAATTTTAATATTTTAGTGCCTGGCTATAGTATGGAGCCGGACTGGCACAACGGTAAAAACATGAAACTGGATTTATCTCATTGAATAATTTCGTGTGAATTTAAATTTTAGTTAGGTTTTAGCAAATTCATGCTATAAGGTACTTATTATTGATGTATAATCAAATAATGAATAACTCAATTGTTTCATCTAGGCCGGGTTTGCCAAACGTTGCGTCAGCTTCGCCAACTGTTTTTTTAGTTTTATGGTAAATTAAACGTCATGCAGATTATAATTTTGGTAGTGCAAATTCATGCTAATTATGAATTAAATATTTGTATAAAAAAATTATGTTTTTAAATCATGTTATGGAAAAAAATATGTAAATAACGGCATAAAATACAAATAAAATGCGTTAAATATTCGTAGAATTCTCGAATGTTATTCTATAGTTCTATGCCCAAGATAGTGAGATAGTGGTCACTAATGTATTATTAATGATTATTATACATATGAAAATAATGTTATTTATAATATATTTTAATAAGGATTCAGTAAAGAGAACTAAACATTTTAAAATTTATAATTAAATTAAAAAACGTGTTTGCTCTTTAATTACTAGAAAAAATTGTCTTTTTCAAAACATTATAATACCTAGATAAAACTTCTATCTTACAGAGATGCCAAGGTAGAAACTTTTTGATATTTTTTTCCTAAGCACTAAGAATATATTCGTAGAAAAATTTCATAAGCATAACCATAAAACCAAATTATTATGTTTTATTCAAAATTTAAAAATACTAAGATATGTAGTATTTAATCATAATCATTATAGATACATCGTATATGTATATATTTCCAATAAAAACTATTTCTTTAAATTAGGTGACGTAGAGCCAGCATTAGTATTTTTAGAGCAATATGGTTTAAGTTTATAACCTTTAGGTAATATCTATATAATTCATTAAAATAAACAAGTATGATAATAATATTATTTATATTTACATTTTTAATAATTATTTAGATTATAGTGTAACTAATTTTAATAATTGAAAGCCTTTTTAACAAAATACTTTCTCATAATTTTCAATTAATTATTATTTTTTTGATTTTTACGTTATTAATAATAAAAAAAAAAAAAAAAATAGTAACCAAACTAAATTTTAACTGTAAAAATAAATAGATTAAATGTTTTTTTTAGTAATTTCGGTTATAATGTATAAAACGTATTTATCTATAAAAAAAATGTCATAGAATATATATTTTTATATAACAGAATAGAATACTTAAGAGTTGAGATATTACACACTATAATATATCTATTATTGTGTAATTTTTATAATAATTGATTCTAAAGTATGTTAATTGTTAGTGTAAATAAAATTTGTTTGTTTCAAATACTTACAGTAACGAGAACAATATCGGACGTTGATAATGGGCTAGGAGTCATAAGTAGATATAATTTTAATTTGACTGACCAATGAATTGCTAAGTATGGTACACCAACCATGCATATTGCAATTATATTAAATATTATTTTTTTCACTAGATTATAAGAATATCCACATTTTATGTCAATATATTCTACATCTAAATTGTTGATGTGATGAGAAGGAAATCCATCATCTATTGGCGAATAGTCTCCACGAGAAGAACAACAACCTAGAATAAATAACATAATGTAATTATAGTTAAAGAATAAATAATTATTTTTACTTGGCGTAAAAACATGTTTAAAAACACGTCTTAAACTCTTAAATTATCAACAGTTTCTTATAACAAAATGGAAAAAAATTATTTACATACACTTAGAATTACATTCGTGAAATACAGATTATGTTATAACAACCAATTATTTATAGAATATTTATTCTATAAATAAAATAATAATAACGATAATAATAATAATAATAATAAATAATAATATAAACGATAATAATATTAATAATATTAACGATTTAATTGGTAAGTTAATTAATTGTTTGTTTAAACTATTAATAATAAATGTTTAAATAAAGTTTTTCATAGATCCTGTGAAAAGTATAGACTAAGTTGTATGACTAATATTATAGTAGCGTAATATAGATCATGATATTTTTAGATGCTTGTTACTCAGCTAAAAAGCTTGAACATATAATAAGATCGCACATAAGTTGTTTTAAAAGATATGTAAAAATATTTAAAATACTTTGGCACAAATTATTTTTATAAGCATTTAAAGTTCAAATTTTGACAAAATTTGTATTTATACATCACGAAAATTTGTTAATTATTTTGATTTTCAATGTATAAAAAGTGTAATTTTAATAAGTAAAACTTGAAAATTGAATGCAATTTCTAATAAGTAGTTCATACCTAAACTAAAAAAAAAAAAAATAAAAAATATAAAAGCATAATTTTTTTATAGACATTTTAAGTATAAATTTGGACAAAATTACATATTATTTAAACTATAAATAACTATTATACAATACATAAATCCTAATTTTAATCAAATATAATAGACTATATATTTTATTTAGTATAATATTTGTTTTCCTTTAGAGTTTAGACCTACGCATAACATGGATAAAAGTATAAAACGCATTCACATAAAATAGTTTTGTTTTACAATTTTTGAGTAAAATAATCACCTATTACATAAATGATAGAAGATAATATTTTTAAGGATTTCGCGCTTTATATTTTATTATTATTTGACTTCGTATAAGTTTTCAAAAAAAATTTTTTTTGTAAATTGAAATGAATAGGTATCAAATTATTTTGAGACAATATTTAGACATATCAATATGTTATAGATAGGTATACTTTAAAAAACATTATGCAGTAAAATTTTTGTAATGGGTATTTTACTCTAAAATTATTTAAACCATAAAAGAAAATAATTTTGAATACATTTTTTCTATGTTACCCTTGAATTAAAGAGAAAAACAAACAGTGCGTTAACATCCTTATATAGTTGCAATATTCATTAAAACTTGATATGTTTGCCAGTTAATAGAATTTCACATAGTAAAAATCTCTCATAAAGTTATGAATATAAAATATGTAATATAAATGTTTTTTTGAAAATCTCCCCCTTCTTTAAATAACGTATGTTCCCGTCTTTATGATTAGTGGTTATAGGCTTCTGGTCACGGTTATCTATTAGATAAACTTGACGCTAAAATTAATTCACTGATTCGTAGAATTTATTGATTTGTTCAATTATTAAAAAATCCTAACAAAAGTAATTAAACATTATAATCATTTATGCTTCGTAGTATCAGTTATTTGATTATTACACATAATTATGTTTAATATTTGTATTATTATAGTATAATATACTATTGGACAACACGAATTCGTTCTATAATAAGCTATACACATTAACACACTGGTACACTGGTCCGTAATATAACTAATTACTACTAATTAATAATTAAAAATGTTTCCTATACAAAACTTAGAGGGATAAAAAATTTAATACCTACCTATGGAATACCTATGTTTTTCTCACACCTATACTATACATTTTATAGATACCTATACTATAAATTAAAAACCTAGTCTATAATCAATACTATATATGCTAAAATTCTTTAGATTTTATTACCTACATATTTACGCATCCTATAAATACAGTATACACAGTAATATTTGCTGGACTTACCTAACAATCGAGTATAATATTTTTAAACTAGGTACTCAGTCTCGTTTTTAGTCCTTATATTTGCGATTTTTGACATTCATACCAGTCCTATTTGGTACCTATACTATTGGTTTTAAATAATACTAGAATTTAAATAAATGCTATTACTTGTAGACTGCTATTAATTTATTTTAGATTACAAGTAATATCCAATTTGCATAAAACGATTAATATTACAAAACTCGATTTTTTTCTGAAAACACAAGAGATTCAAACACATTTATACAGATAATAATCCGATTTCCTACAATGGTTACACATACGATTACCGGAATACGTAGGCATCTATAACTATTATAAGTATGTATACCTAAATAAACAATAAACATACTTGACGATAGTGAATGTAATACATAGTGTAATAAATTACTATTTCTTCAAACACAGTGAACTAAGTATAAATACTTAGATACTATTGGCTATGATTACTAATTATTATTATAGTGTTTCAATGACTATAAATATAAAGTTAACAATAAATCCATAAATGAGACTAAAAAAAATAATAATTAGGTCATGTCCAGTGAAAGGTATACGGGGTCTCGAGCGGAATTGACATTTCAAAACGATCGTAGATCAATTTAATGAAGATCCAATAACTATTTCTCTGTTCAATTAGGTTTAATTAAGAAAAATTAACCATATTAATGAAATTCAAGATTTATTTTTTTAAAAAAAAAAATCTTCTAGCCTAAGCAACAAACTATAATTTTGGACTCTCGAGACTTAGATTATACAGCTTTGATAAACCTATGTGTAATTGTTTTTATTATTTCCGGTAAATATAAATTACAACTTCGTGATTCATCGTTCCTAAATACACATAACTTTTGTCTTGTTGCTATAAATTATAAATCGTTTGTATGCATTTTTTATAATTATAAAAAAACCTATAGTAAAAAAATGTATAATTGTGTAATGATATCGTGTCGAAATTTATTTTTGTCAATTCTAAAACCACTTGCCCCAGACTGTTTCATTTTCTCAATCCACCTATAAACAAACTTAAGTTTCACTAGCCCGTGTCCTATATAAAATGTCAGTGTGCCACCAACGTATCCAACACTATTTATACTCATACAAGTATGCTACATAGTACATAGTATTATTTTATATGTTACAGTGTTATGTTATGATATTATATATGGTATATACATATATAATAATAATTGAAATGCGAAAAGTAGTTCTCCTCCAAAACACGTTTCATTTTACAAGCTCGCAAATTCCCATTGTGTATTTGTTACGACCGTGCCGGTTCGAGGTGAAATATAATGTTTTGTGCATATAACGATGGAATTTATAGTAACCGAACGAAGCACATTCACAGAGTTCTTTGTTTATCATTGGGTAGATACAACCACAACTCATTGTTTTGACTCAAAGTATCTCTTATTTTTTGGGTGCCGGTCTCGGTGTCATACATACACTTATATTTAAAACATTATCCAACCGACAAAGAGAATTCAAATTACCGACAAACGGACAAACATACTATTATGTATTGGTTTAATATTTCACATACCCACTTTACGACGATTGAGACATGTAAAATTAAATAGACTAATATAATATTGTTAATTCGATGAACTTTAATACAAGAGGTCAATACATTCATCTAAGTATATAAATATAATTCACTTGGAACTTAACTAAAAGTAACCCGGAGATATCACTCTGCTGAATATATTAGATTCTATAGAATGTGCCTGGTCGATTGAGTAGGTCACTGTAATAGATGTCGTGAATTTAAACTCAATAAAAAAATCATTGTATACAATTTTCTTATAGAAACCACAATAAAAATTGAAGATTGCAGAATTTTTACCTTTTATAAAGCTGATGTCAGATAAAAAAAAACCATATGTCACAGTAAGACCAATACATATATCATATATCGATCTATAGTATCTAAAACGATGATTTAATTATTCTAATAAGCCGTGATTATAAAATCATTAATACAACTATTAAAATGAATGCCCCATCAAACACGTGGTTAATATTATTCATCATAATCGTTCATAATAGTTTTATGACCATTATTTAGTAGTGTAGTGATTACCTAATTAAATATAAAATCTACGCATTCGTATTTCGTCTAGTCTGTCAACATAATACATTATATATATATATTGATATTATATAAAATTGAGATAAAAGCAATAAATCAAATTAGCCTTCTGATTTAAACTAGTATGTATGATTAAATGTGTAAACAGACTTTGATCTATGGGTGAGCCATAAACATGTTTTCGTTGAAATTAAATGTATTACAGTTAAAATTATGATATTGAAATATTTAATCAAACGCTTGTCGATTATTCAGAAGGAATTCCGAAATAATCAATGATTTGGTTAATATAAAAAAAACATAATATAACATGCATACCTATAACAAAGAAAAATACATTTTTATTTAAATCAACTAGTATAGTTATACCAATATTCCATACATATTATACATAATATATTACGTCATAATAAATTCATTTTATCAAAAAATGGCAAAACCTTCAATTGTTGAATACAAATGTCTAAATTTTTTTTAAATTTATTGTTAAATTAAAAATTGAACATTGTCATCATTACAAAATGCAATATAGTTATTGTATAGAGTATAATATAAAAATTTGATAATTTGTTTGAAATATTAAAAAATACTTTACCTTGAATCAATTTCGGACGAATTAAGTAAATATGTTATAAATTATAATTTTATAATACAAATAATGTGCACAAAAATATTTTTTTAATAAACCTTACTTTCATTTTTCTACTTAAGACAATACAATTCAGGAGCGGATTTAGGTATACGATATATGGTGGTCCGGGGGCGGAATGCATTGTGGAGCCCCTTGTACATAAACAAGAAAACATATTATTTTACTTATTAAAATATCATAAAACTATGATGGTCCCTGGGCTGCAGCCCACTCTGCCCTCCCTTAAATCCGGCCCCGATAAATTTAATATTTACTCAAAACCATAAATACAGTTGATAGTTTGACACACTTTGTAACTAACTTGTTATTACAATCACATATTTAATCCATTATATGAGTTACATATTTTTCATTATTTTGTATTATGATCTATGAATTATTATCCGACTACTTTTTGTTTCGTCTTAAGTTTCTCAAAATTATAGTTTAACTCAAGCTTAATAAATTATTATCATAATCCTTAATCACTGTGAAGGCACATGAGTACTAATTATTAATGTAGTATACTGTGTAATCCCACATCATTAATTTAATTTAAGCCTCAATGCCTCATCACACGTGTTAACCACTTGGTAATGTTAGTATTTAGCTGCAGCCAACGTGTAGTTTCTCACTATAAACTAACGTAGGTTCCTAAATAAATAGTAGTAGTATTCATTTTACTATTTAAGTAGGTATATTTAAAAATGACAAATTAAAATATAATACCACTAATTAATAAATTATATGTTTAAATTTAATAAATACTAAATAGTTCTCTTAACTGAAAATTTTTAAACAAAATGATTTTAAACAGTTAAAACTTTAAATTTAACTATCTAATATTATGTCATAATATATAGCATAAATATTATTTTTTTTTTAAAGAGGTTTATTATATTATGTTTTACATAAAATTTGACAATATGTTAAGATAATAAACAGTCATTATTATAATAGTGTACATTTTTTTCAATCAACTACACCTTTGTAAATAGATACCTAAATGACGAATGTTAATGTTTAACAATAAATCCATAAAAAGACTTATAAACTTACAAGCATTTTGTATGTCAATAAAATGTATATTTATGTAGTTACCTACATTATAATAAAATGTATTTACTTTGTAACCCGACTACCCAAGACAATTTTCCATACATTTATTACTTATTTTAAAATTTGGGCATTATAAATCTCGTTTTGGTATATTTTGTATCAGTTTCTATGGTAGCTGCAGCAAACAGCTAATAAAAAATAACTATTAACATTTTAAAAATTATAAGTAAATTGGTACAGTTTACAACTTTGATAAGTTAATTAAATAGTCGTAACTACTCACTAGCCATAACTACGTATTATACGAGTACAATATACCCGTCCATTCGTGTTCTATTGAAAGCACAATGTAATACATAATAGAAAAGATTAAGAACAATTATTTCGTTTATGTGTTGAATTACTGAACGGTTAGGACTTAGGAATATTGTACGTATTGTACGTATTTCGTAGGATCCCGTACAACATAATACAGAATAATAACAGGGAAACTTCAGAAGCTATATTACGATACCTAGGTATGTAATTTACATAAACTTTATTTAAAAACAAACAATGTATTGCCTTTATGCAGCCGCGAAGGCGGTCTATATCCGATACGATTATACGAAATTTCGAAACACATAAATCATTCAAACATTACGTAATAGGTACCCGTTAAATCGGTACCCAACTATAAGGTCGAAAAAACCGATATCGGACGACGGAATCGCGTCGATCGACTTCCGAGCGACGGAATCAAATTAATCTACATCGATAATGACGTCGTCGGTGTATTACTATGGGCAAAAATAAAAAAATTCACACTACGACATGCACGTGAAATCTCTTGCATAATATTATAATAACGACATGCTCGCGTCGTCCGCACAACAAAATAGTAATACAATCATTGTATTACAATGTTATAATAACACATCACGTCGTGCTATGCAGTTATTGTTATTATTACTATTATTGTAACGAACTATATTACAAGACAATAGGTATATAAAATATGCTTACCAAAACACAGGACCATGGTGATGGTTGCTACTGGCTGGCTGGCTGGCTGGCGGTCGGTCGGTAAGTTTTCGGCGGCGACGGCTTTTACGATGATCGATTTAAAATATTATTATTTATTATCATTCGATTCGGTCGTCGTCGTCAGCGGACGGACGGCCGGCCGACCTCGAGTACGCTCATCGACACGACCGTGTGCAATACTGCCCGGAACGTGGCTGCTCGAACCGCTTATTAGACGCGGCGTTGTGCTCGTTATCGCGGTCGAACCACGACGGTTTAACCGACATTAAATACGGCGGCGGCGGTGGCGTAACGGTCGGCAACGGAATAAAATAACGTTAGGCCAGCTTATCTTCGGCGTACGCGGTACATGCGCGCGGTGCGTGCGCCGCCGTACGATAATGTGTTTATATTTTTAATTTTTTAATTCGATTTAAAACGCGCCGTACACGTTTTCACCTTTTCGTCGGACGACAACGTTTTCGCGTTTGTCCGTGCACCGTCAACGTCGTACCACTGTAATATTATTGATGATGATGATAATAATAATAATAACAACACCCGACCGGCTCTGCGCCGCCGTAGTCTTCTCCGACACTGAGACAGCTGCTCGCCGCTGTCTGGTACACCCACTCCCCGCCACCGTAGATTATGAGTTTTTATTGTTGTCGTTGTTGTTGTTGTTGTTGTTGTTGGTCCACGTGTTTTTTGTTTACCGTGCGGCAGCCGTGATCGAGATACGAGATTGGCTGGTACTGCGCGAGTCGGGCAAGTGATTGTCACATGGTATGCACGGTAGTAGTGGTTTTCGGGTGGTCGGGGTGGCGGGACCAGGTTGGTATGCGTTCGCCCGTTCACGAACCGGTGTGCGCATCGGCAGCGTTCACTCGTCGCTCGTCGTCGCCCTGGGTGAACACCGCGACGACTGGAATAGTTGTAGAATCGCCAGACGAAGAAACGCCATACTATTACGACGCTTTTACACAATTCGTAGCACATCGTAATATTATTATTATTTTGGTTGTTACGACTTACGGAATTCTACCATTATTCTCTATCACTCGACAGTCTTTCCATCTCTCTATCACTGGTCGTTTAATACGACACAATAAGTTAGGGTAGAAGACATAAATACGATATAGGTAATGTGCCCAAAATATGCAAATACTTAAGCAGTTCAAACCTTTAAAATATGCACCAAAAAAATGTTTTCTAGCTGCTAAATTAATAAATATTACCTAAAAAACGTCAGGAATGACGATAAAATAAATCATGGACATTATGCCTAACCTACCAGTTAGGTATGTGTGAAACTGTGAACACTGAAATATTCAATCGAACCGCTACCATTACGGCAGTGTGTATAAAGGCTTTCAAATAATAAAATAGCATAAAAGCTGAAAGAATTTTTATAAACGTTATAAAAGAAAATGTACAAAAATAGCCAAAAAAGCGAAATATGGCTCAAAAAGTAAATATTACCTTAATAATATGTAAAAATATGCAATATAAAACTATAGATTTGTCTTTATATATTGCAAATGTTAGAAGCTCACAGCTTTAGAGAAACATGATAGCAATAATTTATATAATATTGTTTATAGATTAATTTTTTAATTTCTCAAAACATTACTAATCCTCCGTATGTATGTCAAATTTTTAAAGATAAAGTACGTCACAACCAATCAGTCGTTTGAAGTGGGATATTAATTAAATGACACTTAATAAGTGAGTAAAAGCGTCATATCAAATATCAATTCTATATTTATGAACAAAGTTCCTCTTAGAAAGTTATAACAGTGGCGTAGCCAAGGAAGGGGAGTTAAGAGGACAATAGTCCCTCGACCCTCATAATGGGCTGTGGTTTTGTATAATATAAACTATATTTAGTATTAACATTAGGTGAGGATTACATATTATGTGTAAATCACAATTTAAAATTTCTTAAATCGTGGCATAAGTATACAATAATATTTCAAATAATAAAATAATATTATAGTACAATCATATTTTCAACAATATTGAAAATTGTTATGTTATCGTATACCTAAACTTGATTATAATATTATGTTCATGGTGAACACTAAGATATTATATAATATATTATATACAGTAACGTCAGTAACCCATGTATTATATTAATCAATCTTTAATATTATATATGTTATTTGTACAAATAGATTAGTCTGTGATAGTAACAGCTAATTAACTAACACAGATTTCTATATAGAACTATAGAAGTCTGTGCTAACTAATTCTTATCTATCAACAATGGTAAACTATGGATTTCAAATTTGATATCGTACTATTATC
>VUJU01004989.1:0-15804 GCA_009835225.1 Aphis craccivora
ACTCGTAGCATCATTATAGGAAAAATTTTAAGTGCGTTTGAATTTTAAATTTTTAGGAAATAGCGTAACGATAACGATTTTAAATATTTGTTATTATTCAAAAAGTATAAGTCGTAGATACTTGAAAATTTCACCAGTTATTTATATTGACATTTTATATTTGCATTTAATAAACACTGTAGTCAAGTAAACACCTTTTGAAAATAAGTTTGTCTTGCGGACGTACGGTTGGTTTTACTTTTAATGCTTTAAAATCAAAAAATTAGATAAAAATAAAACAAAGATCGTTTTTTACAGCGCTATCTAATGACAAAACTAATATTTAATCGTGGTTTGTTTTCGCGTATAATATACCTATGTCCTATACTCCTATACGGTATAATATATACAGTCTGAATTGGTCGAATGAAAATTGTTAGGAATTCCAAGTTTTTTTTTCAATTTTGGTACATAAACTTTCAGTATAAAACCGTTTATTAGGTACGTCTTTAGGTTAAATTATTTTATTATAAGTAACTAAGGTATAAGACATAATTGCTTTGTCGTGACTCGTGACAATTGCATTGTTAATATGATTTATTACTAATAGATTTTAACTAAAGAATATTTAAAAACATTAAAAAAATGTATTTATGATTAAATTTTATAATGGCTCAGAACTTTATATTTGGGTCAGAATGTCTGATAGTCTGGCGGTGTTGCTTTATATTTCAATAATTTACGTAATTTACTCTTATATAACAATATATTATAAGAAAATTGTATTTATTACTTCGTAAAACATAGTACAGTGTAGAAATATTAGAAACCGTGTTTAAATTAAAAAACATATTTTTTTAATTTACTACAATAGTATCTATGCTGTTTTCTCTGTTGTAGAAACCAAAATAATATGGTTGTTTTAGCCGTGATAATATGCATGATATATTATGACTCAATCCTCAATATATATTGAATATTATACATAATATACTACCTAATACATACCTAATTTGTGTATTTATACCTAATGTACCTATATGTAGTATACTAGTATGTACTCAGTACAATGTGCAAGCATAGAACATAATATAATATTATTTATTTATTTGGTAATAAACTAATAACGACCCGCAGAGCAAACAATACAGAATTTGTTACAATACTACAAATTGAGATAAATATCAAAGATTCAAACATATTACAGACAATTTTAAAGAAAATAATAGCATACAATATCAAGGTATATAGTCGTAAAAGCCATAAACTAATTTATTACCCATACAGTATACAACCATTAATCTAAAACCGTGATATACACTATATGTTTATATATAGATAAAATATAACTAACAGATAATAATATGTGTACTTAAGTTTCCAAATAAGAAAAAAAACATATTTTGTACTATATTATGTCGATGTGATGTATAGACAGTGTATTATACTTGACTATAATATATTATGATCTATAAAAGGATGTATATTACAGGTGGTACATTGATTGATAAGAAATATATTTTTTTTATTGAGACTGATAAACCTTATCACTCAGTCAATCGCTAATTATTTTGTACTTTGGTTTTAGTATTTTGTATTTGTCCATAATCTGAATAATATCGTCAAGACAGCGACCTTGTGCCCTTGTTCCCCCGGAGGACACTTCAAGTTCATATAATAAGTAATAACTAATAAATATTATTATTGACCAGCGACAATTATTACTCAATTCATCGATAGTAATAACTGTGACCAGTAACCAGTGACACATTAATCAACTAAATATCTTGTTAGGTAAGAACGTTGGCGAACGTCTTTATTTCCAAATCATGTCGTCTGCCGTGTACAAAGCCGTAATTTCAGCAGCTGACAAAGTCGTACCGCGGGGCTTGAGGCCACTTTGGGAACATCCGGCAGGTAACTTAAATATATTTTTTGACTATAACTGACCTTTTCGGTCCGAATTCTCATGAGAAACGATTTAGCATAATTATTACATTTTGTTTTCACAGGTCCAAAGACAATTTTCTTCTGGGCACCCGCATTTAAATGGGTAATTATGATTTTTAGGTTTTTTTAAGTTAATCATTTTAATTGTAATAATATACATTTCTAGGGTTTAGTTATTGCTGGCATTGGAGATATTACCCGTCCAGCAGAAAAAATTAGTATTTCTCAATGCTCAGCATTAGCTGCTACTGGCATTGTGTGGTCACGTTATTCACTTGTCATCATACCGAAAAACTGGAGTTTATTTAGCGTTAATGTTTTTGTTGGTGCCACAAATATATACCACTTGGTCAGAGCTTTTATGTAAGTTTTAAAATTACATATAATAATGTCGATAATAACAGTAACTTGTTCTTTTTATTAGATAGCCATTTAATGTTCTTATTTATAAACTGTAAAAAGGTTCTCAGTTCAAGTTTTCATTTATTAGTTATTACAATAATATTATTTGAAACAAATAAAAAAAAGTGAAAGTTTCCATTAACATACACCTATATTATATTAAATTTTCTAAAATTAGTTACAATAATTTAAATTATTGTTTAGTGCTTTAAACAAATTAGTTAAATGGTTGTATAAATTAATTGTAAACTAATATTTTAATTAATGTTTCAGATACCAACAAGAACAAAAGAAAGCATTGAAAAATGACAGTATAAGTGATAGTTAATTTAATGTGTTTTAAATTAATTCAACTATAAAATAATTTTTCTATGTTTTTGTTGTGTAAAATTAATTAAAAATTATTCTATTTGTAATGATTTTAAATTATTTGTGTAGTTGAAATAATAATATAAACATTACCACAATGTAATGAAAACCAAATTCGTATAATTGTTTAGATAAATAAAAAAATATTGTACAAGTATCTGGTTCAGTAACCTCTTCTAAAGTCTGTGTCACCGCTATATCCTTTAAAACCTCGTCCTAAAAATAAATAAAATGTATTTTTAGAATTCATTTTAAAACAAGCTTAATTTCAATGATTTTATTTTTAATGGTACAGTCATATAATATATCAAATTAATCTTCAATTTTCAATTTGAAAAAAATTTATCAGACATAAATAATTATATAATATTATTTAAATAAAAATAAGGTGCAGGGTAGAAATTGTCAGAACAGGATTCTTTAAAATGAGAAAAATCTTCTCAAATCGCAACCTATCGTTAGAACTTAAAATGTGGATGTTAAAATGCTATGTGCTTTCTATATTACTATATGGAGTGGAGGCTTGGACTCTTAAAGAAGTTGATATAAAGAAGATAGAAGCATTCGAAATGAAGTGCTATAGAAGAATCTTAAATATACCATAAATAGATCAGGTTACAAATTTGGAAGTACTGAGGAGAATAGGAAAAGACAAGGAAGTAGTAGACAGTCAATGCTATAAAGTTGCAATATTTTGGGCACTTGATGAGGAGACAGAAATATCAAATTCTATAACTCATTTTAAATGGAAAGATATGTAGTAAAAAGAAGTGAAGGAACACCTAAAACAAATTGGATGCAAAATGTAAAACAATGGTTATTAAAAAAAATCTTAAAAGTATACGGCGTATATGTAGTATACCCTATGGGAACACCCCTGGTTGCAACAGTGGTCAATTATTCAAGGCGATCCAAGAGAAAAACCAGATTAATATGATGATTTCCAACCACCGTTAGGAGAGGAACTCCAAGAAGAAGATTATTTTTATTGGTATGGAATTATGAGTAGTATTAGTAGAAGTGACTAGTAGTATGATCAAATTTTAAATTGAAAATAATATTAATAAGTGTTTTATTTTATGTGGTTTACATTTGCATTTAATAATTAACAGTGATTAGTAGTTAAAACAAAATAAATGTCAAAAGTCCCAAACAATTATTAGAATACAATTTCAGTACACATTTGAAAAAACTAGAGTGGAAAGCAAAATAATTTATTTACCAAAATACTATAATCTAATTGTTTGTTTTTACATAAGTCTTAAAATTCAATATATGGCTTAGAAACAAATTTAGATACATTTATAATATTAAGTACATAAATAGGTAAATAAATAAATAATTTAATAATTCAAATTAATAATTATTTAATATTTATGCGTTTAATATAAAATAAAATGTATTCAAATTTCAAATATTATTGAACACAGATTATAATTTATTTAAAATAAATGTATAAGTAACATAATAAATAAATTAATAATTTTATTAATGTATGATTAAAATATAATATAAAACCTTACTAAAATTATAAACAAATATATTAAAATGATACAAACCTCTTACAAAATTACCACGGCCCTGATAACCTCTTTGATTATATCCATCACCAAATGACGAAGGACTTCCATGGTAACCTCTTTCTCGATTATAACGTCCTCTACCACCTCTTTGAAAATCATTATAACTTTGGTAGGAATTATTAATACGTGGAACTTTACCATATGATGTATCACAACTGTCATTAGATGTTTGATCAAATTTTCTTCTGTAATTTGGATTTTCACTAGGAAAATTTTAAAATAATTTTATACAGTTTATTTTATTTAGAAATGTACATTTTTTTTAATTACCTTTGATTAAATGATATTGGTGAAAGATTATATCTACCACAGTTAAAATTACATAGTTCTTTTAAAATATTTATAAGCTTAATATCTGTTTCACTTAACATTGTAATTGATTCTGGATTTTCAGATACATGTACAATTATACTTTCAATAGCTGGTCTTAAAGCTACAATAGCAGAAGCAGCCTTAACATCCATTTTTAAAGTTATCCTATAAAGAATAAATTAATTAAATAATATTATATTTTAAATTCATTATACTGAATAATAATAGAATATTTTTCTTAAAGAAATAGAAAACAATATTTTTTTAAAGTTCTTTATATATTAAATTATCTTTTTTAGTTACCACCCATAACATACCAATTATCTAATTGGACAAATTCTTTCGTGTATTCAATTTTGCGAGCACCAAACAATAGAAGATGAATAGGAGTTACCATGGTCATTTGCTTGCAAGATACAGCTCTAGTACGTACCTAAAGTAGAGAAAAATTATATTTAAAAATAAATTATTTTATACATGTTCTACACTTTTTATTTATATTCCAAAAATTATTATTTTAGCCTCTTAAACTTGTTAAATGTAAACTATATTATAATTTCAATAGTTTAAAAACTCATACTATTGACAATGGTTTGTTGAAATATATTTTCATTATTTATTATGTTTAATGCCAAACAGCAGTTGGAAAATATACATACGAATAAATAATGATTACAATGAGTCAATAAACAATTAAAAATATATGTGAGTAACATAAAGTAGATAATTGAAAATGAGACCAAGAATTTTAATTTTAATTTATTTTAGTTAAAGCACTATTATTAGCACTACAAAACCAACATATTATGAAAAAGATAATTGAAACTGTAAGCTGTAGAATGGTAGAACATAGAATTGAATTTAATTAAAAATTGCATGAGAGAGAAAATAAGAAGTTATCTGTAGAAGTGCGACAAGAAAAAAGGTAGGATACATTAAGTAAATTACACAGTTGATTATAATCATGGGTAGGCACATTTATTATAAGTGTATATGCTGCAAAGGAAAGTAATCGATTTTATATATATTCTAATCTAATTAAGTCTTATCATAACATCAAACTCAAAAATATACCAAACGAGAGCGAAGTTAGAGAGACCAAAGACAATTAAGAGAAGATAGTAACTTTATATTGTGTTTAATAAATCCGAGTATTTTAACAGTATGTAATACCATGTAGTTTATGTGTTAACAAAACAAAAGGAATAATGTGTAGTGGATTCCTAAATCTTTTATAAGAGTAACACAAGCAAGCGAGGAGCTGTGTATTATACACTAAATCATTACATTTTAACAAAGTTAACACGTTGACTGCATATGTCTTTTTGCAGTTTTCAACTAATGTATATGTAATTTTTCTAAAAATAACAACAAAAATTGCTCACATATTCATATTAAAGTCATACATTCAAACACTTCAAACAGCAGATAAATACATATTTTAAAACATGCGTTTAATATCGCTAAATATTAATAAAATTGCATTTAGCAACGAGTAGGGTATAATTTAAAATATATACTTGACACCAAATGGAGTCAAACACATTGCTCAATGATCCTCATAGCGCCAATTAGAGTCAGTATGCAATCAATGAGTTGATTTAAATCATAATAAGCTAAATCTTACCTTTTCTGCAAATACAAAGAATGGTGATGGGAAAGAACCTGCCACAACATTATTACAATTAACAGAAGTCTTATGAATCAGTGCAGCCTTTCCTTCCGTTGTGTAAACCTAGATATTAACACAGAATACATATAAATATACTTAACTAGATATAACATTTACATTATCAATTAATTCTAATTCAAACTGAAACAGTAAATTAATTGGATGGAATAAAATTACTATAGTTTACTGTTTTGATAATATATTAATTGTACATTTTTCATTATATAAAAACAATTAAAACATAATAACATTACATTTATTATTTATTAGTTTATTACATTGAAATCAAAAAGTCACCAATAATAAATATGCTCAAAATATTTTATTCTTAATTTGATATCCAACTAAATTTACTGCTTTAAACTCAATTCTTAATCAGAAAACACCAGAAATGTAGTTTTAAAAACACTATCACCAAAATAAAATACTATTGCCACTGTCTGGTATTTTTAAATAATAAATTTAAAAAATTCAACAAACTTTCAAAAAATAATAATAAAAAGTTTTTTCCTCAATTTTCAGTTCAAAAACTTAAAAATGTCTATATTGATACATTTAATTATTTTAATGATTACATTTTGTTTAAAAATTTACAAAAAAAAAGTTACCTTTCGTTTTTCTTTATGATAACACACATTAGGATAAAATCCCATAGTTAAAATAGCAGATATTACATCTAATACTGGATCGTCATGCATTTCATCGTTACCAAAATTAAATCTTTGCCTTTCAAAACACATTTCAGGAAATCCAAGTTTGATAAATAGATCTTTTAGTTGTTCCTGGCAGTTGAGTGAAGTTTAAATATTATAAACGTACAAATATATTAAATAACTTGAAATAATAAAAGTAAGTACCGTAACATCTGCTGTTGTAGTTAATGATGGTTGCGATAACATTTTACGTTCACAGAATTCTGTTGCATCAATATTACGATAAATTAAAGATTGCCATCGATGGAAAGCATTTAGAACAGTCAAATGATCAGAACAACGGTTACCAGAAAAAGCACGCTGTGCTGGTGTCATTCTATGGTCTATAAACATAAAAAATATATAGGTTTGAAACAAATTACTTTAACTAATTACATAAAATTAATTACCAAACACAAATATATCTGTCATGTTCGAACAGATAGCAGCTATAATAGCTAAAGCATCACCTAGCATTAAGATATTTCCTAGTACCATCATGCGACCAATCCGTGGTTCAATTGGTAATTTTGCTAAAATACGACCAAGTGGAGTCAACTCTTCATTTGTTCCAAGACATTTCATTTCTAAAAGGTTTGAACGATTGAACATAAAATATATATTTAGAACTATAATATGTTACTCAAAAACATCTAGGTTAGGTTAGGAAACATTTTTCATAAACCAAATTAGAATTTTAAATGAATAAACAACATTTTTAAAAATTCAGTAAAGATTAAAAATCTTTAAAAGTATTTATAGAATGACCTTAATACAATAAGATTTCCATTAATTAAAAATAAACAAAATAAAAAAAATAATTATAATTATAATTTAACTATGTTTTATAATAAGGATTTTAGATAACCTACAATGTTGATCTAAATATTAAATTATAATATTTTAACTAATTAAAATTACTGCTTACTATGATATTCAAATAAAATACAATTCTAATTGTAATTTGTTATATTTGCAATCCAAATCGAAGAAATACATTATTCAACTCAATGTAAATCTTCATAGTTTATCAGCTTAAAGTATATTTTAGAAACATAATTAACCAGTAAAACCAAATTATTTGTTTTATTGATTAATTTAGTTTGCATAAAAACCAATCATTTTCTTCTTATTTATTTAAACATCATAGTAGCAGCATTTTACCTTTAAGCATCACTTGGGCTTCAATAACAGCGTCAATAGGAGGAGGTTCAATAGCCTTGCTAAGAAATTGTCCAATATCTCCAAGGCGTAACAACTTAATAGATAAAGCTATTTCATGTAAAGGTGTACGGAAAATTTCTGGTGTAATATGATTATCCATTTTATCATAACGTGCCTTTAAAATTTAGTATTTAAAATAAAAAATTAAACTAAAAAAGTAAACATAATGAAAAGTTTCAGAATTAATGTACTATTAAATTAATAGGTATGAAATTATGATCTATTTAAATCTCTCCATAACAAAAATATTTAACAATTGTAGTTTTTTATAACTTCAGATTTATAAAAATGTTCACATATCATTATATAATTTTATAATATATTTTTTTTGTTTTAATGTAAATTTTGAATACCTTTGAGCATAAATGAAAACAAAAACCATCTTTAACACGTCCCGCTCGACCTTTTCTTTGCTGCATGTTTGTCTTAGATGCCCAAACTGTTGCATAATGAGTCATATTATTGTGTGTAGTAAATAATTTTATCTTTGCTTTGCCATAATTAATAACAAATACTACATCATTAATAGTTATTGATGTTTCAGCTATATTTGTAGACAGAATCACCTGGAAAATATTAGACATTTTTAAAAGAATAGATTATTTACAATTAAAGTTTGAATATTGTTGGCTTTTGAATTTTTTCTAATAGTATTATATTCCGTAGAAAAATTATCTTACTAATTTTAACTATGACAATAGAGGGAAACTGTAGTCATAATATGATTCAAATACAAACATTTTTAACATTCTAAAAAATAATGTCTTTTTTTACCTTACGGACTCCAGATTGTACAGATTCAAAGACTCTACGTTGATCAACACAAGGAAGTTGTGAATGGAGTGGCAATATACAAAATTTTGAAGATGCTAGAAAAAAATAAATAAGTATTCTATATTGAGAGTAAATAATTTCACATACCAAAAAATTGTTTCTGAGTTAAATATTTTTGCAACGCAAAAATTAAATTCCAACCAGGTAAAAATATAAGAACCGCTCCAGGTGTATTCATCTCTACTTCAATGTGTGTTAATAATGCCTAAAATAAGAATTATATTAACTATTGTTATTACAATTGTTGTTAGCTCAGATTTGAAAAATACTTCAATAATTTCAAAATCAACATCTTTTTCACTAATCATTGCCACTTTAGATCTAATATCAGGAGGATAGTCATCAGATACAAGTAAATTACAATTTTCCTCAAGATCTTGTGCAGCAATAACAGATTCTTCATCTTTATCTTTATTCTTGCGTTTCTTGGTATCTGGAGTTGGCTGATAGTTTAACATTTGAACAATATCTTCGAGAAAATATTCTAAAAATTAAATAGATATAGATATGACATATGAAAAATAAATATTATTACTAATCAATATCATAAATAAATGATTTACCTTTCACAGGATAGCATCTTCCTTCTACATCAATAACTGGACAACAATTGAAGTATTTAGAAAACATATCAGTATTTATAGTGGCAGACATAAAAATAACTCTTAGGTGAGGATAGTTATATATCATATCTTTAAGTACAACCATGAGGAAGTCACTATTTACATCACGCTCATGTATTTCATCAACAATTATATGTGATATGCCACGCATACCACTTTCCAATTTACGTAATAATACACCTAAACAGTTTTAGTTAAATTATAGTTCATTGTAGATAAATATAAAAATATATATGACAGAAAAATATTTACCAACTGTACAGAACAAAATTGCTCCATAAGGTCTCGGAAATATGCTATCAAATCTGACACTATAACCAACACTTAAACCTATATCTTCTTTTCTTTCAAAAGCTACTCTATCAGCAACAGAGATGGCTGATATTTTTCTAGGTTGTGTACAAATTATATTGCAGTATGCTCCTTTGTTATTTTGCAGGTATTCATCAAGTATAAATTGACAAACCTAAAATATCAAATTATGTATACTATAGCCCAGTGTTTCTCAACCTGGGGGTCGCGATCACCTTAACTAGGGGTCACGTAGGCTAAAATTATAAAACGAATAATTTACAAAATAAACATTTTTATTTAAAATTGTTTATTGGATAAAATAAATACTTATACCTGTAACAAGTTTAAATTAGGTACCTACTACACATGGTATGTTTTCTTTGGTTAATTGGTTAATCATATGATATTTTTATCATTTAAATTTGTACTTAATATACATAGAGGGGTCGCTAAGGGATTTACCATATTCATACCTATTTTGGGGGTCGCGACACTAAAAAGGTTGAGAAACACTGCTATAGCCTATAGGTAATATTACATAAGAATTAAATAGTAAACACATTAATATTTTCAAGCAAAAATGATAACTAACCTGAGTAGTTTTACCACAACCAGTGCTCCCTTGAATAATAACTATTGAGTTTTCTCTTATTAAATCTAATATATCATTTTTCTTAGTAAATACTGGAAGTTGGTTACGCATTGAGATAGTTTCTTTTAAATCTTCTGAGGAGTTTAATTTAAAATGATAATCTTTAGTTAATTCTTCGCTTAATTGATCTAAAGTTGCCTGTAAATATCAGTATGTATTTTAACAAAATGATTAACATATTCCCAAACTAAATACTATTTATTATAATATTTTATTAGTTTATAACTATTATCATTATGTTTTGCTCACTATATCATAATAATTGTATAACATATGTGTATATAATAATACAAATTAATAATACTATGTAACTTTTGATACATTTTATAACTAAATATTTTTAATTTTAACTTACAGTAGCTAAAGGACCTTCATCAATATTTATAGCCAACCAAGGATTCCAATTTGATTGAGGTGGTGACCATGAAATAACTCCTGTTAATCTAATTGGTTTTGATTCATTAAATTCTGCAAGCACTTGATTAGAAATCAATGAAATTGTAGTTTCAGGTTCAATAACAGTATCATCCTTCGATCAAGAAACATATATAAATAATAAATATAAATAGTCTTAAACTATGTGATTTACCTTAATTACAGGTTCAATATTAAACTCCTTCAGTATATCATATACTTTGTTTAATATCAAAGGATTGATATTAACTTCATATGGTTCTACTATGTTTAAAACAGTTTTTTTTAAAGATCCTGAAAATGGTTCGATAACACCTAAATGGTATAATTGGCGAATCAAAGAAAGTGCACAACTTTTAGATGCTGATTGTTTGTTTGAACCGCTTTCATGAGCAGTTACACCTAAATCAAATAATTCCAAAAATTAGTTATACAAAAAAAGATTATAATATTTTTATAATTTACTTCTTCCAAGTTTGGCAACATATATTGACATTTCAGCAACAAAACTCCTGAAAGATAAATATATAATATAACTTTGTTTACTAGCACCTTAATTACTTAAAATAATAAGAGACATAAAGTAGATATCTGCTCTTCTATACAATAAGTATCAAGTGTACCTTATCAATGAGTAGGTCACTGTAGTGAATGTATTAAATTTGAATTCAATGATAAATCATTGTATACAATGAAACACCATTCTGAGTGGAGAAACTCTAACTTTTTGGTTACCAGACAATTATTTTGATAATAAAGTAAAAATTATAATAATAGTTTGTATTTTTTACCTGATTGTCAAAAAAATTACTAAGAAATTTAGTTAGATAACAAAAATTAGTTCACCAAAGTACAAACTACATCCAATATATTATTACAAACAAAGTTAATAACACAAAAATTTTTTTCTACTAGTGTACGCAAGAAGAAGAAAAAAACAATCATTGTGAAATAAATACATTGTTCTGCTCAGAATTTAAAATAAGCTTATTCAATTTAAGAAAAAAAGCACAAAATATTTTGAAATATTCATTCAGAGCATTGGTAAGTTGGCATCGTACATATATTTAAATGCTTTTATAGAAATATTATATTATATTATTTTGTCTTGTAAATACAAAATTGTCTTAAAATAATATAATGCAGTAACCATTACTCATTAGTTACAATATAGAGTTGAGTTACTGGAAAATTGTATGGGTAGTAATAATTACTATTTATTTTATATTACAAAAATGTGTTATATAGTAATAAAGTACAAATAATATTAGTAATACCGTTAATTATCAATACAATAAGTAGTAAATACTCATAGTATTTATAATCAATGGTATTATCAATATTATTTGTACTTTATTAGATACAAAGAAATTTATTAGGTACATAACAACATTTTTTTTTAAATATTCGTTATTCAAAATTTTTTAATTAAGTTAAAGAATATTTATTTTTATTTGTATAATCATTAAACAATATTAGTACAAACTAAAAGAGGTATATTAGGTAAAATAATATTATATTACTTACTTCCCCATGAAACTGTATTTGTAGTCAATGTTTTTTAACTTATTAGACTGAATAAATTGATTTAAACGTGATTTGGCATTATCAATTGTCCAATTTCCATGTACAGCAGCATTTACATCTAAATTTTCTGCCTATTAATATAATATAAAGAATAAAGATGTAAAAATAATAACAAATAATTATAATTAAAAGCAGATATAAATGATTTTACCTCTTCAACTTTACTTTCATCATTTAAAAAATCTTTAAACTGAAAATCTGTTTTCCCCATTGGTTGATAAGCCTCGCCGAGTATATTAGGATTTTGGCCTTGTTGATACACAGATTTTGGTGGCATATTATTCATTAATCTTGGGGATGAATTAACCGTTGAATCATTTGAAGCAAGCCTAGCAATACAATTCTAACAAAACCCAATAAATTTTAATATAATATTAATAAGTTATACAAGTAATATTAATGAACTTACATCTGGTATAGAATTAGCAGATACTAATCCTTGCCGTGTCAAATATAAAAGATAGTCTTTTGATGCATTTCCTTGAGCATCTTTTTTATTAGTTGAATTTCCTACACCTACATAATTATGTCCACTTACAGTAACTTCACATATAAACCGCAGATTAAACTTTGTACCTAGAATACAATATTCAATGTTTCTAAATTTATTATAAACATAATTTAATTTTTAATTAATATTTGGTCATTATACTCTTGCCAAATTACAAAAAAAAAAACATCTCACCCATCTACGAACAATTTTTGTAAAATGTAATGTGTTTATATTTTACACGCAATAGCAAACAAAAAAATCAAAATATTAGATTAAAAATTTTTCATCTAATGAATACTTTTTACATGTTTAAATTACTAGCGAATATTAAATATAAAATGTTAAAAAAAAGTTGAATAAATTTTACCGGCTTGTTTTGTTTCGAACTGTGGTTCCAAATTATTTTTTGCACACCATTCGTGTAGAAAAGATTTTGGATTAGCCATTATAAATAGGTAACTTGTAGAAGTCGGATTTTCTTTAAAGGCAAATTTTCCTTATAACTTAGAAATAACTAATAATTCACAAATACCAAATTCATATTTCAAATAAATATAAAATAATCGTGTAGTTATTAAATTGTTACCGTGCAACGGTGCAACAAAGATATCAATATTCGATATGGATAATAATTTTAATAATTTTATAATTTGTTTACATCGAGATAGATAAGAATATTCTTATCTATCTCGATGTTTGTTTATTATTATCTATAATCACGATTTCAGATAGTACTATCTTAAATCGTGCTGGGAACCAATAATTCGACAATTGGGCACCAACTCGTAGTCGTCCTAAAATTAAATTAAGGGATTTTAATTGTATATTATGCTTGTATGTAAGTAATTTCGTTGTAAATTTTGGATGTGTCTTATGACAATAATACTACAATAGTCAATAGTGTGCATCAAATTAACTATTTATAATACATCGAATTGATGTCGTTAATTTAGTTACCTACCTAATAGATTTCCCCTTAATAAATGCTTGGACAGGCTTCTTATAATTATTGTGTATTTGTGTAATAGAATTTACAATCTACTGTGTGATGTGGCTCATAGATGAGTAGACTACAAAAACCATAGGTACATATTAAATTAATAAAAGATATACACATAAAGTAAGCTAAAATAACATATTATCGATGATAGAATAAAGTTGGAAATTGCCAATTGGAACCTAAGGCGGTACTTGTGCGTTATCGCGACTACCACGGGCCACATATGCGTTATCGTGACTATCACATATTATGGATAATAGCGACACCGTGTCCCACTCTAATCTTGCATTTTGCAAGTGAATTCTATTTCTAATTCTATTAGGGATAATTAGGGCCTAGGAGCCAGGGCCAGCGTTGACACTCGCTCGTTGGGCTCGCGAGTGACATTCAAAACAAAAATATCCCTTGATTTGCTATGCAACACCACGTCACCACCTAAGGTAGGTCACAGGGTTAAAAATAAAAGATGCATAATTTTGTTAACAACATTATCAATTAATATACTGACATAAGCTTTGGATAGTTTTGTATTATTATACAAGTATTAAACAGACGTGCATGGCACGCCATGCGTTCGACAGGAAGGTAGTCGCGTTCGACATCGAGGTAGTCGCGATGAGGCGACGGTAGTCGCGATAACGCACAAGTACCCCTAAGGCTTTGGGGTAACAATCAACTTTCTATAGTTGATGGCTTGAGGCCGAAAGAAAAAAAAACGGGTAAGTGGGTACCGCTCTGCTGTACATAAGGTGTCCTGTGGATCACTATTATATATTATAGGAATGTTAAATTTTTGATCAATTCAATGATAGTTATCATTGTATACGAAAAACGATTCAGTACGAAGATGATTTTTCAGCCTAGGATATAATTTCCAGTGGTTGGTGAAAAAGTTGGTTTATATTTTAATGGCCTAAATACACTGAAATTCAAGTTCTTTCATAATTATTGTAAGCTAAACTTATGAAAAATCTTGTATTAAATTTTCAACTCTTAGCTACTTGTACAAAAATTTTTATGAATTATACCTACAAAATAATTTACAAATATTCATGGTTTTGACGAATTTTTGTCAATATTTGAACTTCAAATGCTAATAAAAAAAAATTGTGCATAATAATATGTATTCTTATAATTTTTTAATCACTATAAGAATAAATTATGAGGAACTTTAAAATTCAAAATTTGTTGATCATCCAAAATTGTTTTATCGACACTTCAAAAAAAAATTCTCATAAAAATCTAAAATTGCAGTGGTCTATAAATAACTACCCATGATTAAAATATTGAAGGAGTTTGAAGTTTTACTTATTTTAAATATTTTATAATTCATGGTTAATACAATAATACTGCCAACGAAAATAATTCTTTGACAACTAAATTTAGATACATAATATCTACTTACTGGTTACTACAAATTAAATATATTCATAATATAATATGTGTGTTGTGTGTGGAATGAGTGTGAATTATATATTTGCAGACTATAAATTGTTTTTGTTTATTGCTCGTTTTTCGATTTTGTAGACTTTTATTAAAGATGAATGGCCAATGGACCCAAGATTTAAGAATAATATTGAGCGTAAAATCGTCGCTACTAAGTTGTACACGTCTTGTCAGGGTGGTGCAACTCTATAGGAGCGTTTTGTACCGTGTATAGTTCTGTCGTACAACCACCGTTAGCGCTGATGGTTGTGGGCCAATCAGCGTTTAGTCCATATACT
>VUJU01004990.1:0-15797 GCA_009835225.1 Aphis craccivora
CCCGATGATACCTACGCCACTGCGCTGAACAATGATGCCCAGCAAACTACTATGCCAACGGCCAACAATAAAAAATTATCGATTTGTATAAATATATAATAGATTTTATAGTTGTATTGTATACTGGATTTATAAATCTCACCCCTCTATGTAATATTTTCTAAAATTGACGTATTCTTAGTATGAAGTACTAAAATTTATTAATTTGGAAGCCTTTGATAAATATTTTAAAGTCCATAATTAAATTACCTGTTTAATTATTTCTATTATTGAATGGATTTTTTTATATTTTCGGGAACCATAATTCACGAATTATGACATTTAAACATCATAATACAGTATGTACCAGTCTAGGGTTGTAGAGTGTAATTTAGTAGGTATTAGTTGACTACTATCAACCAAATGGAATACGACAGATGTATTTGTGACATATTAAGTGTATATTATGTATCGTAATATATTATCTATCGATCAAAAACGCCATTGATACGACTATAATACGAGCCAGTCGCGAGTTGTGTTAGCGGGCACTTCACTAAATTACTAGAATCGATTTTTGGGTTTTACAGTAGTGTCAGTCTTTTAAATTTTAAATTGATAACTGTAGGCTACCCGCTACAAAAACCATCACAATAACATCAATACCTACTATAATATTTATAAGTTATTATCTACTATCATTTATGCACGATTAAATAACTATTTATATAGGTATTTCGGAGTACATTTATCGACATCGGATGCAATGTGTTCTAGACAGAATTGATGATACCTCTGGACGGGTAGATCGAAGTATGTATAATCGTGGTCGGTAGCCGAAACCAAAAACGTATTAATAACACTATTACGTCTTATCAACAATTACGACGACGTAGCCGCAGAGCAAAGTTGTCTACGTCGCAGTCAATCTAAATAGCATTCTAAATACTCTATCCAACGTCCGTTGACCTTGGTGACCGACGCGCACAAAGGATTAGGACCGGGCGCTGGTTTGCTCACCTGCATCGTGACGATCCGGTCGTCGACCATCACCTCCTTGGTCAGGAAATCGGCGCCGATGGTCGCCTTGTACTGGTTGGTGAACTTCTTGTTGACGTACTGGTTCATCAGCGAAGTCTTGCCCACGCTCGAGTCGCCCAGTATGATCACTTTCAACAGAACCTTCTTCCTGGTCGCCATGATCGCGTTGTCAGCGACGATTGACGACTACGGATAGTAATTGACTGCTGCACGCGTCGATACGACCTGCAAAATTACGTCAACAGTCAACACCCACACGGCAGTAACAGTATCTATCGCGTGTCCGTGTACAATACGATATCTCCGTTTGTTACCGAGTAAAAATCGTTAAAGCGACTTAACAGTAAACGACAGAGAGACGACAAACACTTGTCACTTACTTGCGTCCAAAACGAAATACAATTTTGTTGTTGTTGTTTTTTTTTTTTTTTCAGACAGGTGAAACGTAAAAACGAAAACAATCGACCGCGTCGCAGTAAACACGATTACACGAACAATAATAACGATCGCGACACACGATTGTGATGCAATAGTTATGACAAAAACGGTTACTGTTCTGTTGTCGTGTTCCAATGTGCGTGTTTATTAAATTATAAACACATAAAACCTATTGTGATTACGGAGTATAATGTTTATTATGAGTGGAGTGCGCGGTGCAGTGTTATTTTCGTCGACGTCGATCGTCAGTCGTCGTCACTGGACACTGAATACTGACCAGCGTCCACTCGGCACAGGTGTAATGCCCACGTATTACGAACACAACTTTAAACTATACAGAATTGTATTTACGCAGCGTGAAACAAACGTATAGGCAGGAAATAGTTATCGGAACGAAGGGTGGTGGTTAAGACGGTAGTAATGAGTAATGAGAATCTAATACTATAATATTCTCATACTGTTGTGGTGATTGTGATTGGCGGGGCGGAGAAGGCCACACGGACGTACGTATTATTATTTTTCAGCTGTTCCGCCGCAGTGGCAGTATGACCACGCGCTGGGAAAGTATAAAAACGAACGACGCAGCAGCTGTTATAAGATAATTGATTGTATTTCTTGGAAAACTGGTATTAATCACGAACTTTATATATGATATATATTAAATATATTAATATTATATCTTAATCCGTGGTATTAACTATTAATGTAGAAGTCTAGTATACATTACAGTCTTATATAATAAAAATAAAAATTTATAATACAAAATATATTGGAAAATAGGTATATGGTATATTATCATGGTTCATAATATTCTCATTAAACACGGTATATTAGCTACTAGCTAGGTATATTAGTATACAATTTATTATTTTTGACGATTGACGAATAGGATAAACAATATTGAAATAGTAAAGTTATTAGTATTAATACATTTTGTTTGTAGAATAACATAAATACTTAGTACAAAATTCCAAATTCCAAATATTTTCTGCGATGAGCTCCACAGTTAGCAAACAGTAAACACAATAAAAAAATTCATAAAAAAAATTAAAAAGTGAAAACAAAACCAGTTATAACTTTTTACATAAAGTTATTAATTTTATGAAAAAGTTAAGTCCTCTTTTAGTAGGTAATTCTTTTAAGAGGACGTTGTACCCGCATGACCCGTCTGACACCCATGACCCGTACGATATTTTCGTTGACCGGTTTCAAAAGTATGATATTAGAGTGAATTGGCCTAATTCACAATATATTATATAATTAAAAAGTAAGATTATTATCTAGGGCCCCACATAGCCTTTTATTGACATTATTGTTTTTAAGTAAGTTATGATCATTTTAAAATGTAGTTTCAAAAAGGTCATAACTTAAGTTTTTTTGCTGAGTTACGGTAGTATAGATTATAGGTACCTAATCACTTAATAGTTGGATACCACGGCTATAAATACTATATACTCATATCTATAACCGTGATGGATATTGGATACCTACCTAAATTTAAATGAATATAAATGTCGATGTACCTATACGGCTATACTTATAGGTATAATATTAATATATTATTATTATTATTAAATATTAGCTATTTTTAATTTATAAACAGTGTTTATTATTTAAAACGTAAATATTCAAAATTTAATTGTTAAAATAATTGAGCTGAAAAGAAAAAAATATTTGAATAAGATTAGAAACTTTATTCAAACTGGTACCTATTATAAATGGGTTAGGTAACTTGAAGATAAGAAGTTTAACATACCTGTAATGAGTATGTTTAAATGTATACTGTTTATAAATTATAAATATTAAGAATATCGCTGATCAACTAAACACATCAATTAAACATTAATAAATTATGAAGATATGTAAATAAGATTTGTAATAGCATGTAATATGCTGAAACGCTTAAATTTTGAATAATTAAAAAAAAAAATTATAAAGCCAGAGGTATAGAATAAAATTAATATAAATCCAGAAATAATTTAATTGTCGTCGGTTTATCTACTTATAATTTATGTTAAGCTCTGGTTTCCTACAACCACGCATCCGTGATCACGCACATTTTGCCACAGTAGTGACCGCATAGACATAAGGCATATAGGCATAAGTATATATGATGCGTGGTTGTAGGAAACCCGGGCTTTAAGACTTTTTAAATAAAATTAATTTTTTTCAAATTAAAATTTGAATCGGAACATTTGGAACATATTACAATTATTTTAATTTTATGATATAGAAATTACGACATGAAATTCGAGAACAGCATTTCAAGGTACCTACCTACCTACTATAGGTTATCAGTTATTTCTTATAGTACTTACATACCTACATACTTAATCATACAATTATAAAGAATGACGAATACAATAAGCCAAATTAATGACTAATTTATTTAATATTTTACTTTCATTATTTCATTATCATTTTTAATAAATTATGAGCGATTTGATCTATTAAACTAAAAGTGTGATAGGTACTGTGATTAGAACTATTAGAAGATGTATATTATGTATAATATATTTTAAAATAGGTATTTAAATTTTGTTTTACTGCTATCTGGTAAACTATACCTACTATTTATAATATTCATATATAGATGTAGACATAGATATATTTTGTTTTTTATTATTATAAGCTACTAGTAAAATTATGACAACTTGACAATTACATTATTACAATGAAATAAAATACAAGATATGATTAACAATACATCAATTGATCAATTCTTAAACTATATTAGAAAAGTAGCCTATAGATATGGATATTTATTTATCATACTATTATTATTAGCTATTAAATAACTAAAAAAAATTATTAATTATTTCTATTATTATTTTAGTTAATTCTTTTTTACTTTTATAAATTATGTATAATATAATAATATATAATATTTATATATTATACATATATTTAATGAATAGGTATTTTTTGTCCTCTATAATCTATACCTATTCTATATATTATCATTGATTGCATATTCAATATTTCAATGTCTATAATAATATGTACTCAAAAACTACTGGACTTTTTTCAATAAAAGTTATACATCACATATCAATAGATTTTTTGAGACTCCGATGGTGCTTATTGTACTTATTTTATTAACCCTTATACTCTACAGGGTATTGCACGATAAACGTGTCAAAGTTCTAGAGATGTTTGAGTGTTTTTAGAACTCAAATCCAACAAAATAGTCCTTATATGACCTTATTTCTTAAAAAATAATTGTTATTAGATATAACTCAAATTTCTTAAAATTTTGACAATTTAGAGTTATAAAAGATGTATGTTATTTTTTTACTCAAAAATTGAGGTGGGAACCTTGTTGAATATGTTTCTTTAATCCAAATTTTATGAGCTTTTTTCTATGTGTTCAAATTAATTGTAGTATATTTTACGGTTTAGCAGATAATAGATATGAACATTATTATGTATGAAACTTACGTTTATCATTTATCCAAAAAAACACAATTATTGAAATATCTCCTTTATTATTGATAATTTAATTATGGTCATAAGAACTTTTTTTGTTGTATTTGAGGTCTAAAAACACCTCTAGAAGTTTGATACAATTGATACATTTATCGTGCAACACTCTGTATAGGTTTTAATATAGGGTGGCTTACTACTGCTACTCACACATGAATTTAGTTTTAGCTCAAGAAAATTATAGGATATTTTTTGTTTATATAAATAATTATCGTTTATTATAAATTGTATCGTTTTTTTTTTTTTATAATTAATAGAAAAATGTCATAAAAAAAATAGAAAGATGGTAAGTATATATCGCTGTGGGTGTACAGTAGTTAATAGTTATATAGTGTTTTACTTTTGTGTTAAATTTGGATTCAAATGATTGAATAATACATCGTTGTATACGAAAAATGTTTCTAAGCGGAGACCACCTGACAGCTTACTTATGTATCAGTTCACTAAGTATATTTTATGATATATTTTTTGTTAGTGATATTAAAAAATTAAATAATGTATTTTACTATTAGTATTTCATTATTAACGGTAGGTTAGATACCTATGCATAGGTTAATTCAATTTTCACTGACAATATTATTGCATTTATAAATATTATATCATTGTTATTACTTAGTACTAATTATTGTTAACTATGGAGTCTGCAAAACCAACTAACCGTAAAACAGTGTCACACTGTGAATAGGCTATTGCCTAATGCCTATTGGTATAAATAGGTATAACATCTTAGGTATACGTAAACACTAAACACTTTAAATCTCCACGAATAATGTTTTTGAATTTTATAGAAAAATTTATGAAAAATCTTGCATTTAATTTTTAAATCGTATATATAAAATGAATTTTCGAGATTCTACAAATTTTTTATAGATACATTAAAAAAAAAAAATAAAAATAAATGACAATCGTTTTAAAGACGAATATACATTCGTTGTTCCGCTCAGAATCTGAAAATAAACAAACGTTTAAGCAAGTTAATGTTTATTTACATATAGGAGAATTTTACTTATAGTCGAAAATCTGTAAACTCTACAATATTTGTAAAATATTGTTCTCGTGAAATTTTTAGTAATTAAATTGATAAGACTGATAAGAGTATGTGTCATAATCACAGATTTATATAGTTACTATAGGTATATAAATCTCTGGTAATAATTGGTTAAAATTGTACAAATGTACAGTGTATATCCCGGAGTTGTGTAGGCAGCTATTATCTGGTCATTTGTTTTAACGTATTATAATTTATAGTGAGAAAATAATTATTATTTTATTATCATAATAAATTATATACGTTATATTATATGTTAAGGTTTGTTTTTGGCAAAAATTAGTTCAAACTATTATATTAAATACTTATATAAAAAAAAATGTGTTACAAAATATTACATAGAAATAATATTTAGGTTGATAGGATATCTGTCATGATCGGGGTGATGTTAGTAGACAGTAGTTGAGTAATTGATACTACCATTATTAATGGTTTTAATTTTTTTTTTTTTTTTGGCTTTCATATTTTAATCAGACTTTGAGAATTCTAATAACTAATTTTCAATATTTATATTTCAATGGAATTACGATAAGTCAAAGTTTTTTGGTAAAGAGTATAAATTAGTTAAAATTACCTAAGCTTTCAAATTATTATAGTTTTTATTATTACGTATACATATTTTATCAGTGAACATTTTTATTATTAAAAAATGTGTTTAGTACAAGAAATAATTTGATATCTCACTTTTAGTTTAGTTCTTGCACTTTATATTATTAAAAGTATTTTCTACCACAATTAGAACAGACTATTTTTTTTTTTTTTTACATAGTAGAATACATTTTATCTTCCACACAAATAGATTGTTTTTGTTGAATGTTTTTATAACTCTATTATGTGAATACAGCTTTTGCTTGCTTCCTAACATGAAGTACCTACTGACTAGGATGATTTTTCGTCTGTGTCATTAAATTGAGTCAGCTATGTCATCGTCGTTGTCATTTTATCAAGAATACCACTATTCTATATTTGCAACAACAACGTTGATTTAAAAATGTTCAATCCAAAATATAATAAGTATACAATTATTATTAAATTGTTTTTCGTTATCTCGTACCTACTGACTAGCTTGTTATCAAAGTCCATTTTCTATCCGTAACGGTAATTTTAAAGTTAGACGTATCAATGTGTGTCGTGTTCCTCAATTTAAGCCGATTAGAAAATATTATAGTCATATGATTGTGAAACTAAAAATAATTAATATTCATCTTTATCTGTCTGTATATTCGGAATACGGAATGTTTAAGTTATCTACAGCTTTTCTTTCTAGTAACTGAGGGTTTCGTAATGGAATTGTATTTATTTAGACTTTCAAGGTTTACAACTATTATACGCTACGCTTTTTTTTTATGTCGGTACTTGGTATTTAATACATTTATAAAATAATATAATTACTAATTAGGTAGGTGTATTTGAACAATGGTCAACACTCGACATTATCTATATATTTAATACTAGTATTTACTATGGTATAATAAAATGATATTAACAAATCGATATTCGTGTAAAATAAATCAGGCACACAAAGACAACATAACATACCCTCTGAACTTAATATAAATATTTGAAATTGTGTATACTGTATAGGACATAGGTAGGTACCTAAACACTATTTATTTATTGGTTTAGTCTATAATTATTTTTATTATTTCATCTATTATATTATACTTTGCCCTCTACTATCCAGGATACTGATAATTAAAATGTTATAGTTTGGGTACATGAATATTTTTCAAATAAATACATAACTTTTTAAAAATGCAAATGGTATCAACAATAATAAAATATGTATACAATTATATAGGTATGCTAATTGCTATAACTCCTAAAATCAAGTGGATAATATTGTATTGTTTTTATGAAACATCGGAATGTATAAGCGTACACTTTCTAAATTCATAATTGGAAGAAGTATGACTAATTCCATATCATCTACAAATAATAATGGGCAATATACTATATACATCAAAAGTACCTACCTATATTATATTTATTTTCCTATTACTTATAAATGTAGGTGCAATAACTTCGTTTATTTTAATTTTATTTCTAATATATAACAGCCAATATTGATATCTGTAGACTGCAGATTATACCTACTGTAAAATGTCGTATTATGTTAAAAATCGTACTTGATAATTTATTAATATTTAAGCTCTAATAACTAATAAGTGCCCTCGAAATAAGTTGATGTACTTTCATAACCTTAAGAATTTATTATGATATACAATACATTATACTATTATTGTCAAAGCAATTGTTTCAATAAATTATTTTATTGTTATCGCTATTGTATAGATAAACAAATTATTTATGTATATTATATTAAAATTTATTATTTATATATAATGCCATTATGAATAGAAGTTTGATTACTTCATAGTTTATAATATAATATATATTGTATAGTATTTATAGTTGTATATATGGTATATGTATGTACCTACTTATCTAAATCTACCAATGTCCGATACAAAATAAATATATTAACTATAATACCTATATAAGCTTTAAGTTATATAGACAATAGACATATAGTGCATAATAATCATATGCATACTAGATCAGTGGTTCTCAACCTTTTTGGTTTCGCGGACCACCTAGAATCTAAAATCTAGATTTAAGTAGGACCACGGACCACTTTGGGTTTTAGTTTGTTTAACTACTATACTGAAGATACAATATTATTATATTATACTGACCGGTACCGTTTTTATTGCGGACCGGCGGTTGAGAACCACTGTACTAGATAGTAGAAGGTCTGAAGGTATACCTGATATTATGTATAGTATATATATTTTTTCAAGTTCACAGCTGCAATTACAAAATTGTTACCTAATTATAGTATTGTACTATAAAATATGTAACCATATCGTCGTATTGGACAAGAAAATTTAGTTCATTTAATTAATCTATCGACTATTTTTTTTTATCGTTTGCGGGTGCATAATATCAAAATACATCATCTAAAAGCTGATCATTAATTAATTTCTTCTCGTAATATATTATTTGACAGCGGAATAAATATTTTATTTTAAAATAAATATAAATATAATATAATAAAAATCATTATTATAATATATGGATACCGAATTATACCTATAACCTATTTTTTATTTAGTTCAAAACAAATTATTAAGTACATGAAAAAGACCGCAACAAAATAAACGGGAATTTTGTTCCTTATGATCATCTACAGTTTCATAAATGTAGGTTTTTTGTTTATAATCCAATGCGTTCTTTACTATTGTGTTGAATGCTTCTTTAACATTTGTTGAATCTTTTGCTGATGTTGCGAAGTATGATAAAATATCATTATCCCTGCTCCATAACTTAACCCATTCTTGATCTACCTATATCATTATTAAATAATAACAATTGGTGATTGCTAAAATCGTTAGAATGTATAAAAGCAAACTTATACACATGTATACTGTATAGATAAGTAGCAACAACCCACTTGAAAAGTAAATAATTTTAAAGTTTAATAAACGAAGTCATTATCATTATACATAATAAATATTATGTTCTTTCCAACAAGTATTATATGCAATAACCATCATTATCCCTTATCATTATAAAACTAAACATTGTTTTTTTGTTATTAAATTCTTATTTATTATTTTACTTTAATACCTAATAAATAAATAATAATTCATATTACCATTATGTTATTTAAGTCGACTTTGTTACCAATAACTACAAATGGACATAATTTTCCATTAGGTATTGAGATCTCGGTAAGGAAGTCATCTCGCCAATAATTCAAAGACTCAAAAGATTCTAATGAAGTGACATCGTAAACCAAAACACAACAATCAGCACCTCGATAATAAGGTACACTGCAAGATCGTAGTGACCGTAGTCCTGGCATATCCCAAAACTGAATATAAACATAAATCATGATAATATCAATAAATTGACTATTTATGATAGGTACATATCATAGGGTATACTCTATGGTACATATTCATACTATTATAATCATATCATTTCTTATGTTATCGTTTTTAACTTTATGGCTGTTACTGGGAATATTCACACTCCACATCATGATTCATGGTGAATACTGATAATCACTGCAGTAAATGTAAATTTATAAAATATTCTTTACTCTATGAAATTTATAAAGTTTATAAATATAATATATGTAGGTATGTAGTATATTCAACTTAAATAATTGATGAATTAAAAAATATGACCATAAACTACCTCAGAGGATTTCTCAGGATTTTTCAATGGAGGGGGATGAAAGAAATTGTTACATGATAAGCCGTAAGGCTGTAAGGGTTACCAAAAATAGACAAAATATGTATCACTAATATGTAAGAAAATAAAGAGCCTCTTGAGGGGGGATCTATCCCCATATCCCCCCCCCGTGAGAACGCTCATGAACTACCTATAGATAATAGTTTATGTTGATATTTATAACTATTTAAGTAATGTTTTTGGCAAATATGGACATACACAACACGTTTGTTTGGATAATAATATACCTACGCATTTATTATATTAATATTGTTGAGTATAAAATACAATGCACTTATGCATAATGCATTCAATTGAATAATTGAATAATAGATACGCGTTATTATTAGAATAATGGAATGAATGATATTGTAATAACGAAAAAATAAAATAAATAAAATATTGAAGATATTATAAAGTATGAGTGTATAGGGTTTAAATAGGATCTCGGCAAACACAAGGGACACAAGCCTTGAATGAATGCCGTATATATTATAAGTTATTTTAGTTTTAAATTTGTTCTAAATTTGCGTGATTACCTTCCTCCTAATCGTCGGAGGGCTCTCGAGGTCGTAATTCGAGAATGACCAAGTATACCATTAGTAAAATATATGTTAATTATTAAATTGTAATAAATTTAATGAATAAAATATAATACCTATATGAAATTGTATAATTATATAAATATCGATGCGCATGCACCTTACCTTACTTGCAGCTGTCTGGATGTGCAGTTGACGTAATAAGTATGATAGAAAAAGGTATTATTTTAAACACTCAGATTTAAATAAAGTACCTAACACTGATAGATTTCAATTTAATAAAAAAACAAACGGCTCAGTTGTCACTCGCAGGATCTGGTGTATGTGTCTTGTCTTGGTGCTTATGCACTCTGGTCGGTTGAAGTGGTGCTCATGCACTGATGAGAGGAGACGACTTGGTCAAGCCGGCCAGAGTCGCAGGCGGCCCCATCAAAGGACTCTGCGTTACCAAGGAATTGTCTTTATCCCCGGTGACAGAGACCCTTACCGTACCATCCATTGTCTCTGGCAGTACACGAAATAGATCACATGTGTTGCGCTTCACTGTCATGACTATGTATCCTACATTTCTACGTGACCAAATAATATAAATCGTTCCTTTCATAAGTTATTTAAAATGTTTATTAGGGTTTATTATGTGCGTGTGACAACTGGACCGTTATTTATTTTATTGAATAAAAAATAAGAAATTTACAATCATGATATGTGAAAGTGAGCATATCATCATTACAATATTATAAATAGATTTTATTTACTTTAGTTAGACAACCATCATGATCTCATGACTCTTGAAGTCTTGACTTTTCTAATTTATTGCACAAAATGTTTTTGTTTATGACTAGGGCTGAGGTTCTGAGGACTTGTTTAGCCATTCAAAATCATCAAATACGCATTTTAAAAATAAAAACAAGAATATTTTTATTCATTTTTTGTATTTTGAATTGACTTTATTTGTTTCAAATGTTACAACTTCAAGCACCTATTAAATTACCAGCAATACGATAATATCATATCCTAAGGTTAGGACGTATCGTAAACGACAGTGGCGTATTAACGGTGGCGGTGTAGGGGGTTTCCACCCCCTGAAACCAAAATATTTTATATAATGGTTAGAACAAAATAAAAAAAATGTCATATTGCATACGAATCTGCAATTAAGTGAGACATTTTATGTCTCACATAAAATGAACTACGATTTATCACAGACTTATCGTTACACTTTTCGATTCATAATTTATAGTAGAATATTATTATATTGTTATATTAGATAATTTCCCGTTAACCAGGGGTAACCAGGTAACCAAGGTAACCGTAACATAACACATCACTTTTAGATTCTGGGTGCAAGGCAGAGCATCATGACGCTTTTTAGGTAACGCTTTTCGAATCTATGTACCAAAGAAAAGACATAAAATGTCAAAACGTAGTACTAATATCTATTAATTTGTATCATAAATATAATATAAACCCCCCCAGAAAAAAATCGTATCTATGCGCCACTGCATGGTAAGCGATTATCTATACTATAATCTATTGATAAATTTAATTTATGGCAAATTAATCATATCGTCTTATTGGCTATCTTCAAGCGCATCTAGGAAAAACGTATGCTAAAATGTAAATTGTATATTATAGTTAAAAACTATATTGTACAACACGAATTAAAAATAAATGTACGTTTTGGTTGTATTATTTATAATTATTTAAAATAAAAACGTCAGTGGAGGAAAATTTTATAAAATTATTTATTAAGTTAAATTACGTCTCCAAAATTATAAAATGGAACTAATAGAAGAAATACGTCGTAAAAACAAAAAGCTCAAAATATGTGTATCGGTCGCGGTACCTAATACAATTTCAAAACTAGCTTCGTGAAAACACGAAACGTATTTGCAGGGCCTGATTAAAGAATTGAACGCCAGTAGGCTAGGGTTGATTTGGCGCTCCTAAGTTCTACATTCGTAAAAAACAAAATTTTTTGGCCCCCCAAATTAACATTGGCCGATTTGCGCCCTAGGCTGTAGCCTACTATTATTAGCCTATTAGTTAATCAGGCCCTGCGTATTTGTTTAGTTCTCTACCCTATTTATATGACTTTATATTTCATTTTTCAGACTTGCAGTTGCATTTACGTTTAGTGCGATAACCAAAATAATTAATTTTATCTTTATTTCTAAAGAATATATTATTATTAAACTCGATCGTCGACGATATTAAGTTATATTATATTTTATAATTTTATAATATATACCTACTATTGTACTATACAATAATTTAAAAAGACTTGGCATATGATAGATTTAGTTTATCTATTAAAAAACCCCGGAACGGAACCATAGTATATCATTACAATTTTATAATAAAAGAGACGGAACTAGAATGTACTCTGCAAAAAAAGTACATTTTTTAAAATAGAAATTTCGCCGAGTTATTTCCATTGTATCTCTCAGTTTATCAGCAACCAGCATTTAAAACTGATAAAACTAAAAACACTAAAAATAGTTTTTATTGTTTTCTTCTAATTAACTTTCATCGATATACCATATACGCAGTTTTTTAAATAGGTGGTTTAAATAATGATAAGCATTATGTAGTAAATTAGATGGCGTATATTATATCTTGAGCAAAAATGTAAAAAAAAAATTGTACCTACCTGAATTGATACGATTGTTCCATTAACCACAATATCCTTGGTTGTAAAATTAGTACCATAATTCGGTAGATTAGTATCCGAATAAAACTTTCCAACCAACAAAGATGATTTTCCCACGGATGTATCACCTAAAATTACTATTTTCAAATTAATTTTCATTTCGAATGACTGATATCAGTGATATTGCTCTACTCTACGATGTTCACTGAGGCGAAACTATCACAATAAAATGCTAGCGTATTACTGTAATAAACTAATAATTATTATTATCATTATTGTATTTTATATTATGATAAACAAATCAAAACAATCACAGTTTTCAATAACGCACTACAAAGACTAGTGATTGATTGAAATTAAATGCTTGTATTTACAATTGTTAGTAGTATGCATAAGCATAAATTATAATGATAATTCATAAATATAACATAATATTATATTATTAAATAAACAATAAACATGCTATTAATAAATTATTAAATAACAAATGACAAATGTACAATAATAAATTAAGTCCATTAGCGAACTACGATTATCATTTTCCGCTTGTAAAACTTATAATTAAAAATAAAACAAAATAATAGGTATATGGTATATAAACATAGGTATATTCTAATATAATCGTATATTATACAACAAACTTACATAGATAATATTATGACATAAATTTATCGGAAACTAGTGTAAAGTCATTTTTAAAATATTCAGTTAACACAAAACAAAAAAATTAAAAAGCTTGAGAAGTGAGTACCCCGCTCTAATATAAGTATATAGGTATATTGATGTCTGCACATGGGTCACAGTAGTCAGTAATGGATTTTGTTGAATTTTGAATACAACGATATGTCGATATATCATGGTATATGAAAACGGCTGCATCCGAGTTGGTTCTCAAATTTAAAATTGCTATACTAGTTGAGTCCCGGATTTTTATAGGTACCTAGGTACTATACTAGTTGGGTCCCGAATTTTTATAAATACTACTAGTAGTTCGGTCCTGGATTTTTATAGTTACTACACTTGTTGGATCCTGAATTATTTTAGCTAAAACACTAGTTATTGAATATATTTTGGTAAGTACTACACTATACTAACATTAACGAAAACGTACAAATTGATACTTATATTAAAATGAGAAGTGTAGAAGTACCTAATGTAAAAAAGAAACTGAATTTTACTAAAAGAAAAATTTATAGGTGACAATATGAATAAAAAAATTGCAGAAATAATAAATTGATTTGATTTTGTAAAATTAATGTCGTATAATACATTTTTACCAACACATGTGAATATGTGATTTTTCAAAAAATATTATTTTATTTTGATTTATATTATATAATTATTTTAACAATTTTAATATTTTACACTTATACTTATATGGCTATATTTATATAACATAATATGTATTTTTATACTTGGTTTTTAACATTTTTAATATTTTTAGTTTTTACCAACACAAAAGTGATTTATTTTTTGCACAACTCTAATAACCTGTATTTTAATGGAAAAGAAACAAAAAAAAGTGGGTAAGTGGGTACTACTCTGCTGTACATTAGGTGCCGTATAGATCATTATTATATATTATATGGGAGTGTTAAATTTGAATCCAATGATACGTATCATTGTATACAAAAACGATTCTGAACGGAGATGATTTGTCAGCCTAGAATATAATTTTGAATGGTTGGTGAAAAGGATGGCTTATGTTTTAATGGCCAGAATATACTAGAATTTAAGTTCTTTTATAATAATTATTAGTTAAACTTATGGAAAATCTCGTATTGAATTTTCAACTCTTAACTACTAAGCTACTAATAATTTGCAAATATCCATGGTTTTGACGAATTTTTGTCAATATTTGAACTTCAAATGCTAATAAAAAAAAAAAATTATGCCTATGTATTCTTATAGTTATTTAACCACTGACTATAAGAATAACTTATGAGGAACTTTGTATTAAATTTTCAGAAAAATTGATAATTTCAGTTGTCTATAAATAGCTCAAAATATTTTTAAACTTATATCATGTAAAGAAAATGCTAATCTAAATAACTGGTGAAATTTTTAAGTATCTACGACTTATACTTTTTGAATAATAACAAATACTTAAAATCGTTTGAGGATAAATCGTTATCGTTACGCTATTTCCTAAAAATTTAAAATTCAAACGGACTTAAAATTTTTCCTATAATGATGCTACGAGTTTTCTCTGTACCTACTTAAAGGAAAACTTATGAAAAACTTAGTGTTGTATTTTTAATCCTTAGTTATAAACACAACAATTTTTATGATTTTTCAACTTCAAAATTACTAGCAACTTTTCACGTTTTCGACAGATTTCGTAAAAATTTGATCTATAAACGCT
>VUJU01004991.1:0-15794 GCA_009835225.1 Aphis craccivora
GTGACAAATATTTCCATTTTTAAATTTATACATATAGATAAATATATTATATTTATATTTACGATAATAGTAGTTACAATAAATTGTTTTTATTAATTATATTATAAATCATGAAATCGGTGACGAATGATGGATTCGTGCCTAGGTCAAGACAACGTTGATCCAAAACTAGCTAAGTTCCGGTTTTCGAACGAACCGGATAAAGACAGATAGGTATACTTAAATTATAATAATTTAGAAAATATTTATATAAATACGTGTTTGGTGAAAACTTAAAAAATTATTACCTCCGCAAGTGTGAAACAAAATCTTTAAATTATTTATTCTCTCTAAATAGGTAAACTACTGAAAAAATCATAATAAATAACATGTGACACGTTTTTGTAGAATTATGCTACAAATCTATACTTTAAACCTTATCTAGGAATATCGAAATTTTAATTGTTCAAAAGTATCTCTTTTTTACTATTTTTTTTTTTTTAGATTATTATTTACTACCTATAATTATTGTATTATTTGATTTCTTTTTATGTGGTTTATTTGAGTAAAAATAAAAATTCCTAGGATTCCTATAAAATGTTATAAAAAATTGAACTACCTATTTGAAAAAGAATTTATTTACTTAAAATATACTTAAAAATTAAAATTAAAATAAACTTATAATAAAATAAAAAAAAAATGTCGGTATGCTCGATAAATCATTCTGTAAACAGATAATATATATCGAGAGACTTGAGAGACTTGAGAAAGAGAAATGTTTCATTACAGCTTGCATATGTAAAAATTTCTGAACATCTAAACAATTATATTATTATTGTTAGGTATAAACATTGAATTCTCCAATCCACAGTGTGTTTTGTAACTTAAAGATTTTAGTCGTTATCATCAAAAATGAAATACCAAATACTATAACTATAATAATTATGTTATAAAGTTTCTAAAAAATTAATATCGTCTTTTTTTATATGCATACATAATAATATCATATTATAGGTAGGTACGCGTGAATCGAACAAAAACATTATAGCTATATGAAAATTTAAATCGTGTCAGAGGTGATAAAAATTCAAATACCCTGTCGTCAGAATTCCAAGTATAATAGATATATACTTCACTATACATAATATTTATTTGATAAATACGAGTATCTACGTGTTTGTGTATAATTACGTGTTCCTATGAAATTATTTCAATGCTTATTAGCATATTGGGGGATATTAATTTTGATTTTTTTTCGATCTTCACACGTGCGCAGAACACCAACACCGAAACCCTGATAAATATATTCAATAATAATATTTACTTATTGCTCATATAATAATATTATTATACTTATAATAAGTATGACTGGTGATATCAATCGAGATTCACAAATATTTATTTATTCGCGTACCGGGTAATACATGTTTTAAATGCTAAAATTGTCACTTCTGTATACCTATTTGTAAATCTTTTAGTATTTTTTCATTTAAATAGTATTATCCATTCATCATATTCAAAAAGTTTACGTTTTAAGATGAATTTCTTCTTTGGAGTACTTGTACTATTAAATTTAAAACATACAGTGTCTATATTACATACTATTGTTGCAAATGGTTCGAGAAAACAATTGTTATACATGAAAAAAATTATGTAGTATGTTTACATTTCATTTTTAACCTGTAAGTGTTTGTATTTGCTTAACACTCCAACTTAACACCCACACAACATAAATTATTATACAATAGGCTCTACTGTTTGTAATATTTGCCAAACATATAATACTCGGTGCACTAAAAAAACGAATTGACTATTCGAAATCATTTTATTGTTGTTCCACAGTTATTATATTAAAATCAATCAGTAGTGCAGTGTGCTGATGTACCACGAACTATGTCTGCACCGGCAGTCAATAATGTACATTTCTTTAGGATAGCATCCGCAGATCACCTTTGCTTTTATTTTCTTCGTTTACTAACCCGTACCAATCGATAATTTAAATCTTACGTTTCTTCCCGAATTATTCCAAAAAGATACCTTATACTTTACACACACGCACACATACACACACACACGTGCACACGTGAATATATTAAATATATATATATTTCAACACTTGTACGCAAATAGTGTCTACGAGATTCGTGATGAAAGTTAAACGGTCTTTATCGTTGGCACTACGCCTGAAATTAAAAAAAAATATATGTCATTTGTATGCATGCGTTATTTGTATTCTATAGGCACAACCGTAGACATTTGTGGACATCAATAATCTGAGAAGTGTGCGTATAATATACAACACGTCATATAATATACACATATAAAATATATGTGTATATATTATTATCTCTATAATAATAGTTATAGGTATATTGATACTTTTAGACAATAATATTATTGACGTTTACATTATTGGTATCCATTAATATCGCCAATATCGAAACATATCACATACCTACATAAACATTTCAATAGTAAAAACCATGATACATAACATTATAAGATCTATAAGTAATTCAGTTTTGGTTTAGTCTTGACTCTTGTTAGTTATAAGAACACTTTTCAACTGTTAATGCATAGATATACTAACAGTACCGCTGCCATTTATTAATGTAGTTATTATTTACATATCGCTTACATCTATTTAAATACCTAGGTTTTTATAAAATACAAGACGGAAAAAGAAATTCCTTTACCAGTCAAAAATCCTACAGAAAAAACTTAAAATTAAAAATTTACTGGATTAAGACCTTAATATAAAGTTTATAATATGGTCAAAATCCAGTAAATTTTGAATAAATTAAGTTTTTTCTGTAAGATTTATGACTGCTAAAGGAATTTCTTAACGTAGGTAGGTTTGTGCTTTGTTGATGGTCATTGCAAAGACGCGCACCAAAAACTGCAAAGTTTGAATTTTAGAAATGCATATCTGTTGGACTCATTAGGATGCGTCATGCGTGGTAAAAGTACATCTTTGCCTCTAAACTTCCCGTATAGGTACAGTTGTAGCTATAAATGTTAACCAACTCTATCACTGAAAACCTGGTACCGTTGTAGAGTCGTTGTGGATTGATGTTTTGTAAAAGAATGATAGACACGCCAAATTTCAATGTATGTTAGAACGTGCAGTGGCATGCCTGGCAAATCAAGTGAATTTAAGAATTAGTTGAATATTTAACAACTTTGTCTTGATTCATTATAGGTACGGTATCGATGAACTGGACGTTGTCGTGTCACCTGAAATTTCTTTGGAATAGTGATATTGTTTGTATTTACATCATAGCTTTGGGCGGCCAATATAGCCCACGCACTGAGCTACTGACAATTTCTGTAATTTTATGGTAGATTTGGGAAAACTTTGTCAATTAACTCATTGGTCGTTGTTGTTATTTTACAGAAATTTGTTGGCAATGTAATGCCTTGTGTATTTGTGTTGATTTATCGATCGCCATGGAAACAAATAATAATATAAAATTCAGGGATAATAATTTTTCTCGCGCCAATCATTATTATTATTGTAAATAATAGCAACCATAACCATAAACCAAAATTGCCATCGTAAATTTCAAAATGTAATTTTGAGCACCTCCCGGGGTTGTGCCTATCACTTTAAAAATTAGCTTATGTCCGTCTCCTGGTTCTAAGCTACCTCCCTACCAATTCTCAGTCAAATCGGTTAAGTAGTTTCGGAGCCTATTTAATACAAACAAACAATCAAATCTTTCATCTTTATAATAATAATTTTATTATTATTATTATTAAGTGTAGATAAAAAATTTAAATATCAATGTATTATATTAATGTACGTACTATAATATACTATATACTTTTCAAAGATATTCCAAATTGAAATATACTTTTGTTGAAAACTTATTAATTTAACTTATTCAGAAATCAATAAATGATTAAAATACAAAATTTGTTATACAACCCCTCAAGTTAAAAACTGAAATTGTGCCTACATAAATACAGTAAATTAATAAATCCTGTAGCGATTATTAAAATCGGAATTATATCCAAACACTTAAGGACCAACTCTCTTTTATACAAGTAACGTAAAACTCTTTATACTGGCACTGTTTGCTAACGACTATTCTAATCCATGAACACTCCCTGGAATTATCAACACACAAATTTCAATCATTTTTGGATGAAATCACCGTTGGTCTTAAAAATATCTAAACTAAAAATTAACCTAAGTAAAAGTTCTAAAAAAAAAAAAAAATATATAAATACCTTGACGTTTTTTTAAAACTTACCTGGAAAATGCATAACAACAAAAAAAAACTAATCCAATGCTATACCAGAATGAGAAATCTTCAACCCTTAGTAAACTACTTGTATAATTTAATACTCCGAAGTCCAGTTAGGTACTATACGTACTTACGTACTTCCAATAAATGATTTTAGCCTCTCCTACCAAAATTTAAAAGTTCTAAAACTACCAGACAAATTTTTACCTATTTGTTAAATCCTTATGGTTCGTAAATATTATGAAAATCCATTGTGATACGAGGATTAAAATTCAATACAAAAAAAAATGTCTTTATGAAATTTAAAACCTCTGAAGGAGCAAACCAAAAACAAATACAAAAATAGACCTCTATGACTCGGGCATGACAAGACGAAATCTTATCAGATGGCATTAAGAGCTTAAATGATGAATGACAATTAAATCATTAAGAACATTAATGGCAATGAGTTAAATTGTATGTTATTTATATATATATAATATATATATATGTACATTAATCTATACTCACTTACCTACTATAATACATAACTTTTTAAAATGTTAATGTTATAAGTAAAGGGAAATATGTTAATTTTTATATTAGAAATAATTTATCTTTCGGTTTTTAAATAAATAACAATATTATGTATCATAATTTATAATATTAAAGTAAGAAGATACTTAAACATTTTGACGGAACAAATTTTAATATACACTATACATGCAGTATATTCATATACTTAATCTACCCCATATGTGAGCATGTATAGTATTCTTGTGAATTTTATTTATTGAAAAATAAACTAATTATGATATCTAATTATAAGAAATACAAATAATAATTATGTGTAAACTGTAAATGGGTAGGTAATAGTACCTAATCTATAGTTATAGAACTATAGGTAAATATAGGTATTAGGTATGTATATAATGTATAAAATATAGCATTTATATAGGCATCTAAAGTAAGTAAATAACCTAACCTTTTTTCGAATGGTATCATTCTCCTGTTCCCGTGTACGCCGCCACTGCTACACCACTCTGATTCAATTTTTATATTATTACCAAAGTATAATATTATAGTAGCAATTTACGCACGAAATCATAAAGAAATTAATTTTTTTCAGACACGATTTTTAATATTTTTTTTGAGCTACTATACATTATTGTCCCTTTGCCATTGGAGTGATTTCATTTCCTCGACTTTGACGGACGTCACACGTACTTAATACACTATAACGTATATGTCGTATAATATAATGATATTATTTGGACTGTGTGTTCACCTAATACGAAGTCGGTGGGTATATATGCATTTTAATGATATTAATGTAAATTTTATAGTTGAGAAAGCTTTATTATGTCGTGGACAAGCGCTGGAAAAGACGTCCCGAGAGCGCTGGATCTGCGTCAAGTGATTGCGTCATTGGACTGCGGCGAACGCACACCCAAACTCAGCACAGTAGGTATTTGCATTATAATATAATAATATGATCAATTTGGATTCGTTAATTATGAAATCGGAGCAAATTTACTTATTATTGATGACGACGCGATAACGCGTTTCGCTGTGCACTGTCGTTAGTTTTGTTTTTAATATTAAAATTTTAGAGCTACACCTAGATTAAGATATTTTTAACATATTATATTGTTATATCATTTGTTACAACTCGTTTCGACAGTTTATTATGAACAATATGTTAGTTAAAGGTCAATCTGTTCATTGAGCGAAAAATCTGTATTGGAAATGCGTAACGTAAATTTAATATACCTACATATTACAACCAATGAGCGTAGTAACTCTTATAAATATATTTTGTGCACATACTTATATAATATGAGCCGTGGGCGCAAAACGGCGACGATGCGTTACCGGAATATTAATATTTAATAATTAGTAATATATATTAATGAAATTATGAAAATAAAAAGTCAGTCTTAGTTTTTAATAATATATTCTGCATTTATAAAATATAATTGGTGAGAATTTCAAGTATATTAATATTATAGCATTGATAATATTTCAAACCATTACAACATTACGTGAGAATTTTCCACGGTTTTACTAAGAAAACGTGATGAAATAAAAAAAAAAAAAAAACTACAACTACTAATTAATAGGCTTAATTTTCTATTTAAAACAGGATGAATATGATGAAGGAATCGGATTATCACCCTTTAATTATCTCATATAAAAACATTTACACATTTTTGAGTTAAGTTAAACAACACACGAAAAAAAACTACAAGTATATTATTATAATGTATCCAAAATGGTAACGATATCGTAGTTAACGAGTTATGTTCCAATGATACAAGTGAGTTGTATCCCAACTATTTTATTAAGTTTTACACAAGTTGAAAAATAATAAAACATACGTCAAACTAAAAAATAATAATGTAATGTTGCATCAAATTTAATGCACACGTAATTGTTAAAAAATATTATTTAATTATTATTATTTATTAGTAATAAATTCGAAATTCTATTCAAAAATAATTTTTTCGTTCTTCACTCATCTCTATACAAACGCGTTACTGCCGACGAGCAACGAATTACGAAAGTACTGTCTTAATGGTGTTCAATAAAATGGTAATACAATATTATACGATTAATTGCTAGTTAGTCAATATTATTAAAATATATCTGCAAAGTTTCAGTATCTTTTATTTTTTAATTTTAAATAGTATTTTTCAGCCATAAAACAATCGAAGTAGATAAAAATTTTTACGTAAACTATTTTGGTGATTCAGATTTATAAGTACTTATATTATGTACTTCTCAAGGAGTCGAGGATAGATCTGGTCATATAATATATCGATTCGTATCCCCTCTGAGAACGAACACATTTTATACTTAAATAATATATAGGTACAAGGTATTTTTATTAGTTTTTGTTATTTATGTGCGACACAAAGATAAAATTGTCAAGTACTGATGATAAATTAATGTAATATATTCAAAAAAATAGTATGGTTAATTTTTGGAGTTTTTTTTTTTTTTTATCGTAATATGAGCGCATGAGCGTATATTTTTTAAGCGCATGCATACGAATGCGCTAATTTTAGTAATTCTTTATAGCTTATGTACTGCACTAATTTAATAATATAAACACGCCATTCAACGACGATAGTATAATAATAATAATAATAATAATAGTATAAATAATAAAATTTTCGTGTGGGTGCGTCGACACCGAGGCCCGATTCGAACGCTGCAATATAGTGTTGACCTATAATGACGCGTTGGCTATAATGATACATAGACGTGTGCATGATGTGCACTGTATACAGTGTGAATCGCCAATCAAGTTCACCCTTATTTTCCCCGTTTGATAGTGGATTTACTCAAATTCAAACTTTTGTAATTTTTAAATAAACTTGTATAGGTACTTCAACACTATATTTACAGAAACTATTGAGACTTTTCAGTTTTCGTACTGCTCGTGGAGTGTTATTTGGCTATACACACTTTTTACTTTTCGAACGATCAACTTTTCTATTGTATATATTATTAACTTTTTTGAAAATTTTGACGCACCTATCTTATTCGAAAATCGAACAGTTGGGTGTTGAAATTCACAAATATAATCAGGATAATACGGTCAAATTTTCAATTTTTTTTTTTTTTTTTTGATCGTGATATATTCGAAAATTGCAAAACACATCAAAATCTGAATAATCACGATAAAAACGGAGATGAGCGCGCTCGGCGAATCGGCCTGTATAATATTATAATGCGTATGTATGTGATTATAATAAAATACTATTACATTACTATTACTATTATTATTATTATTAACGTCGTCGTCGTCGTCGTCGATGACTATTACTATTACTATCGTGACGAGACGCGGACGGCGTAACCGTCACAGGAGAATAAATAAAAACACTAACCTAACCCAACCGAACGTGAAACGCGCAACGTTCGTCGGGCGCGCGCATCGCCCCGCGAGTAACCTCCGCCGCCGCCGCGTTGTCGACGTATTATAATAAACAATATATATAGTCATCGTCGTTGTCGTCGGTCGTTTTTATTTTTATCGGCCGCGTTCGCAACCGAACTTTTGGCCCGCTCCGTAGTACTACGTATAGGTACACCCATAGAATCTCAGCTGTGTTGTAGATGTAATATGTATGTTTCTCTTTTGCTTTCGCAACTCGCCGACACAAATAATCAAGGTCGTTCGAGACCAACATATTATGATATTATATACGTCGTCCGATGTCGTCGTAGCAGAGTGTTGTGGTGGTCGGGATTGTTGTCGTAGGTAGTCGTCAGTTTAGACATCTATCCCGCCGAGTCGTCAACCCCGATCGACCGAAACGCGCAGACAACAACCCTACGCGACTTGTACGTCATCATTACGTTATTATACTTAGATTTTGAACGTAGGAATGAATGATATTATATTGATATATTGATGATTTTCCCGCAATGTGAGATAATTTGAGCGTGAGCGTGTTTTACCCGGTCTCGTATCCCTTTCGTCACTTTAAATGATATATTATATTATTATACTATATTAACCATTGAATATCAACGATATAATAAATGCAATGTTTTTGGAAACAATTTGATCAAACTATCGCCATAATAATCCAATCAATAATATAATATTAAAATGGAAATATCAAAACATATCCTGAAATTATCTTAATGTTGTACAGACTGTCAATTAATCGTCTCTGCTCACATTATAAGTACTGCAAATTTAACATATAATATCCATTTACAGAAGCCTACTCGACGTCTATTGCGGTACCCATTTTCCCACCTTTTAATTTTTTTTGTATCAAAATTCCCGTATAAGTACTTCCGGGTATAATAATGTTACCATTCCTATGGTCGTACAAAAGTTTCCGGCAAAAACGACGCAGCACCTTCAATACTTTCAACAGTTCAACACACATGGTTTACATTATACGAGGTTTTCAATAAGCCTGAAAACAACATGTTACGTATCACTATACGTATGTCAGCATATTTTATTATATTGAGTAACTACAGATGTCACTGAAGTATACACATTTATAATGTTAAATATTTGATGACTTCGTTAATTTTATCATAATATTATCGTGAATCGGTCTCAGTTAATTTGAAAATCGTTTCCAAACATACTGAACACTCTCTATATCATATTGTATATGTAGGTACTTTATTGGAATCGTTCACACCTATGAGAATAGAAATAGGTATTTATATTTTATGTCTCAACTCCCGTCCGTTCATTATAAAATAATAAGTACCTATATATACTCGTATTGCGTCCGTACGAATAAAAATATCATTCGATTGAACGTGAACGAAACTTATGAAACTATATATATATCGATATTTTATTAGAACAAAATGCAACAAATGCAAGTTTATAATCATCTAACTGAATATTATAAGCTCTTTTATTTTTAAACTAATATATCTTCTATTTACTAGATTTTTTTTTAAACTTCTATTTTTTTACCTGTAGCTATAATATATATAATTTCATTTTTCTAAATTATTATACGAGGTATTGTTGTAGTGACCCTAAGTTTCGCGTTTTCTATTTTTTTTTTTTTTTAAATTTGTGAAGTATGTTTTAATCAGATTATAAAAAGTTCCGAGACTATTCCCATCCTAATGTTATATTAATTGAGATTTTCAGATAGGTACCTACCAAACATTTAAGATACCTAATAAATTATACATTTTTATTATGATTTACGTCCGTGTAAAACTGATTAACTCAGCAATAGTTATTATTTATTGGGATCAAAATTAATTATAACAAATATAATTTATCATATTGTTCCCAGGTTATACATATTACGTACACATATCAAATTCTGAGCAAAATTATGTATTTATCGATTTTACAGTGAAATGTATTTATAATTTTATTCTGAATATACGAACTATTCACAGTAAAACAAATGCATCGATTTTCAATTTTAGTAAGTTCTACTAAATAAACTTTCCATATACACACCATAATTTTGATAACTATATTTATTTATTTTTTAAGTTTCAATAAAAATGTAATTCAAGACCTCTGAAGATTGTTTTTACAATCGTTAAAATTTTCACAAAATCATGAAGATTTGTAAATTAGTTTGCAATTACAAACTTATAATATATTACAGTTCAAAAGCTAAGGCTTGACCACGTAATACACGGTCCATCATAAGTAGTTTTTATTGAAACCTAAAAATTAAAAAACTATACTGTCACAATTTTTTTTTAGACATTTAAAGTTAAATTTTCAACGAAAAGCGATATTTATTAAAAACATAACATTTTAAGATATTTTAATTTAATACAATTAATATAATATTTTATTGCGGTGACTTAAAGCTAAACTAAATAGTTTAACTTAAACTTTAAAGGTTAGTCGGGTTAGTCCTATTAATTCCGTATTAGTGTATTATCTACTAATACTAAAATAATAATTACAATAATAGCGTCAGTAGTGATATAAATTTAAGATAAAAGAAGCTTATAGTAACATATAGGGAAGCTTTCAAACCATTTCTACTCAAAATCGTTTTTCGTATGCAGTTATTTATCATTGAATTCCAATTCAATCATCCATTATAGTAATCTACTCGATAAAGAGATACATTCGACCCATACACACTTGAGAATGAAATGAACTAAGTTTATTCTTCAGTAATATTTATGTAGGTACCTACCTACAATTTAAATTCTACATAGGTAACAAATTTAATTTTTCTTAGATTACCACTGCTTTGACTTATATGTTCAATAGTTTTAATTTATTCTAAAATATCGATCAGGATTTTTATTGACTTCCAGTCAACTACTTATTTTATCAATACTGATACCATAATACTATAGTATTGTCTATCTTTTATTTTACACATTTTGTAAATTGACAGATGGAAAATGAAGTACAAAAGATAAGTAACTTTAAACTTATAATTGAAATTTTATTGAAATTTTCTTGTTAAGTGTATATAAACTAAAGTACCTACCTATATCTACCAATCAAAAATTTCAAAGGAGTGGTGAATTTAATAGGAAATTTTTGTAAGAAAGTCAGTGGTGAGCTTTGTTCCAGTTTTAAGTTAATATAAATTTTATTTTTAAACTGAGCCCAGATTTCTAAGTTACCATTGTACCAATACAATTTTTTTTTTTTTTTTAGTATTACGTCTTAAAAGGAGCGGTTCTTGCTTTTTCATTAAAAATCTTTCTTTTTTTTTATGATTGTGTAGGTACAAATGCACTTATTTGTTTAAAAACTATTCGTAGTTATTTTAAATACAAATTTATAAATAAAATCTCATATTTATTTAAAGTAAAATTTATTTATTTAAGATTGTAAACTTTTCTATTCTGCGTATCCATTGATATTTTTGTATTTTGTATTGTTTTTATTTTTATACTGATTTATAATATTAATTTTTTTTATTTTTTTATTAGTTTTATTTTTATTTTTATTTTTTTTTTTAGTTTTGGTGTTAAAATGGTTCATTGAAATTGTTTATTTAAATATTTGTTTTGCCAACTATGTTCATATTTCTTAAAATCCATCGATGATAAAATAAACTTAATACTTATAGATAGGTATTAAGATTAATTTAATAGTATATAGTTTTACATCGGAAAACTTTTGTTATCGATAATATTGCTGATTTTGGTTCATATTTTCTCATTTACATAAAAGCGTAGGTACGTTATCGTCGATTATTATTTGTTATTTTTACATTGCTATATACCCGTAATAAATAGTGAACAATAATTAGTTGTATTTCGACTGATACAATCATAAATAATAACTTATTAATGATTGTTTTTTTATATAATATTAGATCAATGCGATATTATGATCTTTCCAACATAAATTGGTTATTAAATAGTAAATGACAAAGTGGCTAATATAGTAATATATAGGATGTAAATACTTCAGTCTGTTAACTGTATAAAGCCTATTAATGATATTAACTTGTGGGTGACAGTTATGCGGAAAATATATTTAAAATACCCATAAGACTTTTCATTCTAGTATTCCAAATTTGGAAAAACTAGTAAATAAATAAAATGATTAATTTTCTTTTTAAGTAAAAAACCACTGTTTATTTAAAAAAACAGACAGATATTTTTCAAACAAAAAGGAATACCAAATGTCAAGTTTATATAAAAGCCACAGTAAAGCTTAATAGTTAATTTATTGTGTATTTTTCTTGTTCCTGTAATAAATAATTTGCGCATTACATCTAAGCAATTTTACTGACAATGTGCTAAAGCTGTCATCAAGCCAAAATAGATTTTTAGGTGGTTATGAATGATTTCTAGTTTCAGATATTCGTTAATGAAGTATGAAATTCAAATTATATTTCTATACTAACAATATTCGTTCAATAACTAAGAATATGTGGAAAAGATAATAATAATGATGTTTTCTTGATTATCATGTTAACTCAATTGAATTACAATCGATCAGGACTCACTATTTTCGAAAAATGATAATCTTGTAAGTATAAAATACGAAATTTAATGAAATATCGGAAATCGAACATAAAGTACTGTATAAAATATTGTATACATTTTTATTTTCTCATACTAAAATTGGAGTATTATTTTATATTTATGTATTGGAATCAATAATAAAAGAGTACATTTGAAAGTATTGGTATGGATTTATAAAGAGAAAGTTTATTATACAAGAATAGCTTATAATTATTGGACACCAATAATTTAATAAATCACAATTATAATTGAATACATTTTAATTTTGACTGAATAAAATAAACTATTACAATTTTATGCATTTAAAAAACGCGGTACCTCGTATAGTCTTATATATATTATACTTTGTAATATTTTAATAATACTTATGAATTTATGATGTAAAACGACGTCTATATTTATGTGTGTGTATATCTCAGATGAATATAATACAATTATACGAATGATTAGGAAGAAAATTCAATTAGTATGCAAAGAAAAATGAACTAATATCTATACAGTTAATTTAATATTTATTTTAAAATTACGTAATTAATTAATAAGTTTAAAATACATTAAAAATGATTTATTATTGCGATGAGGCAATATTGTATTTGATAAAGTGCAAAGTTCATTTAATTATATTCATTTATAATACTAAAATTTAGAAAAAAAAGAATACTTAAATTATAAATCCGTTTAAATTAATTGCTCGTCGTCGCCATGATCAAAATGTTTAAGACAAACACTTGTTTAACTTTTTTGTTTGTGATGAGTTAAACTGTTTGTTGAAAAACGCATCGTATTGTATAGTAAATGAAAATTTAAACTACATTATATATACCGGTGGAATAATTTAATTCTGATCTTTTTTTCTTAGTTTTCACTAAATAAATTAATTATTTTTAATGTTTTAGACATATCTATTTTTTAAATTTTTAATTGTAATAACTTTATCTTTTTTAATAGCAACGTTTGATCAAAGAATCCGTGTTTTTATAATTATAATCTATGGTATATATATATTTTATAACCATAATATAATAGGTCAATCAAACTACAGTACATATTGTATAGGTTAAGTGAGAATTACCTATAATTTACATACACTTGTCACTTTATTAATTTTTGAATCTACTTAATTCCTTCAGGATACAGATTTCGAAGAACCTCCCTAAAATCCAATAAATTTTTACTAATCCAAATATAATATATGTCTTAAATATTTTATAACAATATGTTTTATGCATGAAAAATAATTACATGTTATTATAAGTGATAAAAACAGGTATTAGAGACTAGTTGGTACCATTTCGGATTTTAAAAATGATATCAGCAAATATGTTTAAATCCTTTAAATATCGAGACATAAACAAAAATATATACTTAGGTACGCATCATAATACATATAGGTACAATTAGTATAACAGTACATAGTATAATATACTAATATAAATGTCCCACACATATTTATCATTTTAAAGTGTTAAGGTTAAGAAGTTATTTAAATTTCTACAGTATTATTATTCTCCATCCAATTATATCAAGCCTATTTTATTATAATTATTAATTGATTAAATATAATAAATGGATAATAGTAAAAGTATTCATAATAGACAGAATATTTTGCATATGGTAAATATACAAATAGTTTGCATTTAATTTTAGTTTTCTACGAGTATACAACCACTCCATCTGCCTCTATTGTTAATAGGTATCTAGTTCTACATTTTTTGTATGAGTTAACATTCAATTATAACTCAAAATATGACTATTTTTTTATACAAATATTAATTGACTCAAATATATGGGTTGAAATGCCTAAAATACCTAATTAAATTTATGTTTAATAGTTTATTTTTGTCGTAAGCCAATTCATTTTTATCATTATTATTTTACTATATTTTGTTACTTGTTTTTATTATTTTCAGTTGCTTTTTGTGCAAAAATATTTAATCACTATTGTCTATTATCTACTATTTTCCAGATATTTGTTTTATTTCAATATATTTTTGAAATTATATTAATACACAACATATAGATTTACTAAACACTGTTTTTAAACTGTGTTTAAAAATAACGTTAGTAATAAAACTAACTTAAATGCAATATTTACCTATATTAATAGTTGTCGACAATAGGTACCTGTAAATATCTATCAAAAACACACACATATATATAAGTATATATATATTTTCTTTTAAAACTGAAAACCATTTTTAAATATATTATATTAAACTATTACATATCCATACGTATTGTTTGACGTACAGCTTTAAACTTTTATTATCTACTAATACTGTTCACCCATAACACTCATCAATTAAAAGAACTCTAAGTACATCACAATTATTAGCGTGGATATTATAATACTGATCACATAATCTGTCTAATACGCTAGAATATTCTAGTTCACTACAAATCAAAGTTTGCAACGTTAGTGGTGCACATAATACTACAATTTAGGTAAGTATATATTATTATTATATAAACGATTCCATTAAAAAATAAAAACGTACTAGTCGACATTTAAGGCGAATTTATAAAATAATAATATAAAAATTAAACGTATAATATGATCTATCGTTGACAAAGTAATTTCATACTTAGCTATAAGTACCTACATATATTATACGCTATAAACGCGATTAATACATGTGTAATACGCACTGTGTATGGTATATAGTAGGGACTTTTATTTATATTTTGAAAAATAATCGGGTTAGAAATAAAACTATAATATGTATATACTAGATACCTAATATATTATTACATTGTAGGTATTCACGTTTAACACACAACCACTGAACCACTATAGCCAATAACTATATGTCTATATATAGTTAGAAGGAAAGACGGCGAAACATAAAATAATCTCTCAATCCTAGTGTCGTTATGATATTATTGTACTATACACACTACACATATATACTAAAATATATTGATTTTCTATTGTTTATTAATCTTTACTGGCGTATTCATAGGTTAAAACGCATAATGTGTAAAGTAAATACGAAATTAAAAATAAAACACAATATTTTAATTTATATTTGTCATGGTTAAATACAGTCTGTTTCACTAAGCATGATCACCATCTTTTCGTCTTTGAACAATAAATTTATA
>VUJU01004992.1:3254-15790 GCA_009835225.1 Aphis craccivora
AGACTGCTAAATATCTCTGTATCAAAAATCTTGACATCTTTGATTTCGTATTTAATATTGATATTAATTAATACATTCACTGATACGATGTTTATTACTTATTAGGTAGGTACGTGGATACTGGATTTAGATAATATACAATAACTAGTGAGTTTTAATACCCGGTCTAGGACAATTAGCTTCAGACAACTTCGTCGCTATGACGCTATATATTATCCGACGCAACCGTTTAATCGCCACACAATTCACCTCAAAGGGTTAACTTCCCCATGAAATATTTAATAAATAAAATAATTCTAATAATTGTTTTCTAAAATAATTGTTATTTGTAAATTTCTATTAATACATATACATAATATATTGTACGTGTTAATATAGAGTATTTTTACTTCACAAATTCCCTAAAAGTGATAAAATATGTTCATAAAACTAAGAAAAATATATTTATTGAGATTAAGTATTTATAATATCAGTTCTAATACAAAAACACCATTAGTATAGGAAATAGGTCGTGAGATTGTTATTTTATTGTAATACATTTTTTATTACTTAGTACTCTACTGTAATAATTTATTTATATTTATTTATTATTTACAGGGTTATTTTGACGATTTGCTGGGCTCAGGACAGAGTAAAATTGGGTGTCCTAATACTTCATTATCGTCAATATTCAGTTATAAATAAGGTATAAAGGGGCAAGTGTGTAAATAATAAATATATTTAATAAATATAGTAGGTACCTACCTTTTACCTACAACAATATGAATGAGTAAATAAATAAATAAAATTAATAACACATTACACAACACATAATATATATCTACTTATTACTTGAACATAATATAGTAATATTACTTTTTTTAACATTCTTAAATAATGGTGAGGTTATTGACATGTATAATTTGTTGTACAATTATATCTACACCAGGATGAAATAATTTTCCAGTAAAAGTGGCTAAGCTAAGAAAAAATAATATAAACATGAATTAAAGAGAAGGTGTTTGATACAGGCTAGAAATATTAAGGTCCTTATAGGTGCCAAATATATTAATCAATTTTAAACATTTTCAAAAGTAAAAAATAAAACTAAGTGGTCACATCTATCATTAATTTAAGTTAATTTTTAAAAATTATTTTAGATTATATCGTTAATAGTAATGTGTGATAATATAATATATATTAAAAGTAATATTTAAGAAATTCACATGAAGATATTGTCAAATATTCATTAATTCAAATAATATGATATTTTCGAATATTCTAGACAAGAGATGCTCATATTGTATAGTATGTGAATTACATGTGGTATGATGAATAAACTAAAATATAGATACATTTAAAATTACATTAAAAATATTTTACTGATTTTTAATTTTTACCTTTATATAAAGTAGTATATACGTACTAAAATAAAGTAAAAAGGAAAAATAAAGTTTGATAATGTCTGTGTTTTGATAAACTTAAACATCCTCAATCCACAAAATGCCTGTGGTTCAGAGTTTATAGTAAATGCATTGAATACATGAATATTTTATTTTTAATTATATAATATATTTAAAAATATATATATGTATACATATATAATATAATATAGTATTTACCTATACAAAAAAATTTAATCAAGTTTGTTCAAAATATCGTATTTTCCAATTTGATGATTAAATTCCAGTTTACTTTATGAATTCTGGCAACACTGAACTAAACAATCTATAAAAACCTCATAGTTGCTCTGCTGTCGCCCTCCAAATTGTTAATATTTTTTTAACCGCTCAACAACCTAGCTGCAAGTTCGTCAAATTTAATTCTAGAGGTAAGTGGACCATTATTTTTTTAAATTATTTTCTTATCAATTATTTATTTTTATCGTATTTTATTTAAAATAGTAATAATATACTTAGGATATTTTTATGTATCAGAAAATATTTCAATTTATCAGTCTATAGATTAAATTTAAATAATTAAATACGTAGAAAACAACAATTGTTAAAATTTACATTTTATTTATTAACAATTAATTGTTTAAAATTTTAAATCAAATAATAATACAAAAACAATATTATATATTATATAGAATATAGCGACAGTTATAAAATTATTAGTTTTCTAATAACATGCGCTCACTAGTATACGACTCTTCGCTCGTCTCGAATTGCGATCTATTGTTGATAGGTACTTAATATTATTAGTTTAGATAAAAAGTACTTATTTCTATACTTTTTTTTTTTAATTTAATTTATTTAAATTTTTTGTAATTTGTTAAACAAGTTTTTACTCATAACGATAGATGGTAATGACAACAACAAATAAATATATGGTAAAGAAAAGGAGAGATCGATTAAAAGAAGTGCAATATCCACCGGAAGTTTTCTTTTTAAGAAGTTCTATTATACAAACTGTTGTTCTTATAACCAGTTAGTCCGGCTATTTTAGCTTCTTGACACAAGTGGCTTTTAATATTTTTACACGTTATATAATATAGGTACTCGTTTGTTAATTGACAAGAAAAAAATATAATTTTATAAATTATTTTACGTTAACTTCTACGGGTAAGTATTAGATAATATATACCTATATTATAATATTGAATAAATTTTGTCATTATTATTGGTAGGTGTATTTAATAATGTGATTCGATATTATACATCACATGCACGTTTTGAATAACTATTATATTAATTCATTATTATTCTATTTGCTTGTGTAAAATCCTACAACACGTCGACTATTATACGTAGGCGCGAGCGTACTCACACACATAAACAATGTATAATATACCATTGATTATACAATATACATACAACAATAATTGATATGTGTAAACTGAATGTATAATATATTTAGTTCCTCATAGTACTCTAGCTGTTTAGCTGATAGTATCTATAAAATAATAGGTAAATATTTAATTTAAGGTTGGACGGATAATAATTTGTAATATATAACTGAAAAAAAAGACGTTCTGCCGCAGGGTACAAATTAATTTTGGTTGATGCTTCATTTTGAGTGATACAATTTACATACAATATATAATGTATAATATCTAATGTATGTATACACATATTTTTTATAAACTAATTTTATACATAGCTTTTTGTACGATCGTATAGATATATTATTATATCTTATGGAATTAATTTGATAATCGAATATTTTTGTTATTAGATATTTTATGTAAATAGAACTTTAGTTTTGTCTGGATGAAAAATAATTTAAAGTACTACTAACTTTGTAGCAAATTTATTTATTACATATAAAAAAAAAATGTATGGTATTCGATAAATTTATTGCAAAACTCAACACAAGCCACTTGATTGAAACAAGTCTAGGTCTAGGATAATGACTTTATAGAGATAGAAGCAGAAATTATGTAATTTTAAGACCAATAAAACAAAATAAATAATTTATAATTAAAATCGTCACTGCTCTACGAAAAATAAAAAAACAACTCTAAATAACTCAAAATCATTTTTTATCCATAATTATACTTAATATAGTATTGCGTTTCAATTATTTTATTCGATATAAAAAAAAAAAAATCACTTACATGCCAACTCGAGACAGTAGGACCCCTCTAAATAAATTAAAATTTAATTTGCTCATAATATGAGGATAATGTCTGTATTTTTATTAACATCCGTTTTTTTCTACGTTGTACTTAAATTAAAGTGAAATTTTATTACAGTAGGTATGTGGTCAGATTCAATTTTGACGTTATAACGCAATATTGTGAAAATGTTACGTATAAAGTCTTTAAGCCTTTAAGTCACTTTTGTACACAGTTGACTTTTCTATTTAATTAATTGATTTATATTGGTTTTAAAATATCTAATGTGTACCCACTGTACTTAAATAAAGTATAACAACAATTATAAGATTGACATAGTTGTTAATTCAAATATAAATCAAATATATTATATTTATGTACATAAATAATAAATTTAGCACATATTCATTCAATTATTTGAGATTTTATTATACATATTATACTTCTAAAAATTAATGAAATTCTTATAAGTATCTATAATAACTATATATTAATATTAAATTTGATTATCTATTAATTTTAATTCCGTTTTCATTACATACATATTAATAACAAAATTAAAACTTTAAAAATATATTTAAAAAAAATTGTATCTTATTTTTGTTGTTAGCTTTCAGTATAAAACGATTTAGTTCAACAATGACATATAATTAACTTAACTAAACACAAATATATAATTAAACAAATAATACAACAGAGAAAGCAAGATTGCTAAATAAAAAAACCCGCTTCCAAAATAAATTTGATTATTTTTTTGATGACAATTCCCGAATTAGTGTTGAGAATGGAAGAATGCATTTGAGTGTTGAAAGGTATATTTAAGATACTAAGGAAATTGAGAAAAATTAGGCGCTTAGAATCTAGAAATGCATTAGAAAGAGTAAATTTTGAAGGTCACAGACACTTTCAGTTAGATGATCAAAAAGACATCATTTAGATCAAGTTTATAAACATGATCTGGTAGGAATGAATGACCCATGCGAAGTCGGTTGAAGCGGACAATTGTTTATCTTGGTAAATTCAAGTTATTGAACCAAGTTTTTTGTTAGGGATGTTGGGTAAAACATTTCTATATTTGGTAGCAAAATAGCAGGAAAATTAGTCTGGTGGTGAGACTAACGATTGAAAATGTGACGGTATAAAATTTAAAATATTTATTATTGTTTTATAACAAAAAAATGTTTCGAAACCTCCAACATCTTCCCCCCCCCCATAATACGCCACTTTATTAAATATTTAAATACATACTTATACTATATTACAAATTTACATAACTCAGAAAATTGCAATTGTACTATTAAGAACTTATATATTATTAATAAATTATGTTTTAGTGGTTATAAGCAAAAAAAAGCTATTATGAGTCAACATCAAGAACCATCTAAAAAGGTAAGTATATTTTATTACTTGTAAATTAATATATATATTATTATTGTCTATATCTTTAAAAAGATAATGGTCCTCGCTGAACAGGTTAGTGTATACATATAATATAAATACGTATACCACCTATATATACTACATAATATATATAGTTTGTAAAATAATATTTAACTCAAAATGATTAAATACAATAAAACATATCGATTGTCAATTATCAAAATAGGTACATCAGAACATTTTTTAAATAAAACTATATTTATTTGGCTTTAAGTTTTTGCTTCTATTCATAATTAGCTATCATATCATAATATACTATTAATATAAGTATGTCACTATGATAATAAACCAGCAAAATGTTTCATATCAAATTATTTAATCCATCATAATAAACAATTTTTTATTTATATGTTTAATAAAGTAAAATAGTTATACTAATATTCATCTTATAATAAAACCTATTACACATAATAAATAATAACTATCAAGTATTATTTTTATGATGGATGTCTGAAAATGTAAGATAGATTTTTCTTCGTGATTTTCTTGCATTTATTATGTATGTAAATATAAAACTATAGTTTTTAATAAATTTAAATAGTAAATATTTATTAACATACAATTTTCCTCGATACCATTATCATTATGTTATTTTATCTAAATAAAGCAGTCTTATTAAGGTACAATTAAAACAATAAGTAATTAATTTAAATTTTATCATTCAATTGATTTGTAGCATGTTAAAGTTATTGACTTAATAAGTGACACGGTTACAAAACCAGATATTCATATGCGGAAAGCCATGTTTGAAGCAGAAGTTGGAGATGATGGTTATCAAGAAGACCCAACCGTATGTTGTATGTATTCATTTAGTTTTTAATGTAATCACTAATCAGTAACCACAATTGACTTTAATATTATGTTGATACATAAAAAATGTATTTAAAAAATAATATTTTTCAATTTCTACTTAAAATTTTTTATTATTATCAATTAATTATTACATGAATAGTTTAGAACTATAATTATGATATTGAAATTTTCTTATACATTTTATTTATCCTATTTCATTTACTATCATATATAGCAGAAGTGACCAACAATAAGAGAGTCACAAGTCGCACAAATGCACAATATAATGAAAAACATATAAGAGCCAAAAAGAAGACAAAAACAAAAAAATAAATAAATAAGCATCAAATACGTTAGGTTAAGTTAGTAATCAATTAAGAATTAAAAATTCGTTACAATTTAAAAATTGCAACTAATAAATATATACATATTATAAATTATTATTGATATATATTGTATGTTACGGTAAAAATACGAATACCAGTAAATCCTAGATTTTACCAATTTTAGTCGGTAAATATCCGAATTTAGGACATGAACGGAATGATTTCGGTAAAAATTGGGATAGGTAGGTACACAAATTAATTCGGTCAAACACCAAATGGTTTTTGTAGTTCAGACTTTAACAAACAAGATTTGGGAAATCTTAGGATAAACAACCAGCGTTGGTAAAATTTGAAATTTTTTTGACAATTATCTGATATTCTTACCCTTTTTTTATTCCATTTACAAAAATATTTTATTTTATTTTTTTACCTAATACTATATATTAGTATTTTAGATAAGTACACACATTAATATTATTATTACAAATTATAATTATTCTGCGATGACTTCGAGTATTTTCATTCCAATACCTATGTCATTTAAAATACAGTTTTATGAACTTTACAATGTTGTAACCTGTCGCAGCGAAAAATAATATAAACTCTTTATATGATATAACTAATGAAAAATATGATGTATTATTGAATGAAATCAAAGAATCGTAATCTGTCAATAGTAAAAATCAATTCACTATCACCAATTAAAATAGATAACAAATATTTTTGCAGTAATAACTAATAGTTAAGAGGACGCCATACCCGCATGTGTTGTCTCTGTCCTATACACGCGTAATATAGTTAAAAACTTTTTTGCGCAGGACAACATTACTCCCTCGATATTTATATCAAAATTACCAAAATTATAAATCCCATTGGGAAGAACTTTACCTGTGTCGTAGTGTTTTAATTTTTTTGATAACATGAATACAATTAAAGTTATCGGTTTGAGAACTTTAGGGTTTTTTCATTTAATTATTCAAAATTATTGATTACTGCTATTAAAAAAATTAAAACGCTACGACACAGGTAACGTTCTTCTCAATGCGATATCAAATTTGGGTAATTTTGATATAAATATCGAGGGAGTAAAATTGTCCCGCGCAAAACAGTTTTTAACTATATTACGCGTGTATAAGACAGAGACAACACATGCGGGTATGGCGTCCTCTTATAATAATAATATAAATGTGTGTACCTACCTATCTAATATATTATTACCTAGATAAAAGCTAATATACTTAAATAATAATAATTATAATTTTTATATACGAGCAATTGGAGCAAAGTTAAAAATATCACATAACTAGTGAACAATTTTGGATTTTTATTAACGCTAGTTGTTTATCCTAAGATTTACCAAATTTTATTTGTAAAAGTTCGAACCACAAAAATCATTAGGGGTTTCACCAAATTATTTTGTGTACCTATCTTAGATTTTACCGGTATTCGTACTTTTACCGTAGGTAACACATATAAATATATATATATATATTACAATATTACATATAGGTACATATTTTTTATATTCATATCAAAATAAATTTTTAGTAGGTACTAAAAATGTCACAATTTGGCCACTCCTAGTATATATTACGTAATATACATAGTATTTAGGTATACCTATTCACTTTTTTTAAGTAATTAATCGTTAGTTAATTTATTAGAAAGTGTGTAGGTACGTTTGAAATATAAAGCTGGAGGATCCCAAATAAAACATGTACAAATGTGGTATAATAAATAAATTTTCCATATAATATGATGATTGATACAGTTCGGTACTAACTTATACTAATAATTGTATTATAAAAAAAAATCGAAATATTGATGTAAAAATGTAAATGCTATTTTTTACATTAAAATTAGGTATATCAAATGGTAGGTATGGAAAAACTGTGGCACGTGAAAAATTTAAATATTTAGAATATTAAATTGTATTTTTAAATAATAAGAATAATAACTAATAAGACCACAATGTAAGTACGTTTCCATTCCTCTTTCTAATAAATTTTATAGATTAAGAACGTTTCTCTTATTATTGATATCAGCATGGGCGTTCTCACGAGGGGGGAGGTATGAGGAATAGACCCCCCAAGGTTCTTTATTTTCTTACATATTAGTGATACTTATTTTGTCTACTTTTGGTAACCCTTACGGTTTATCATGTAACGATTTCTTTCATCCCCCTCCATTGAAAAATCCTGAGAACGCCTCTGGATATCAGGCTTTTCAATTTTCAAGACTGTCAGAGAACCTGAATTCGTTAATTTAATTTAAATTAAATTGATATCAATTGAACAAAAAAAAAAAAAAAATCATCAAGACAATTAACAAATAATCAATAATATCATATATTTTATTAGGTACCAGGTATCTAACTAAATAAATACATTGAAATGAATATATTTTCTCTTATTTATATACCTATATCATATTATAATATAATTAAATGTCATGTGGATAAAAAATTCAAGTAATTTTTAACACTAGCGTTAGACAATTTTGCCACCCTGATATACATATTATTTTATTATTATAAAACGACTGTTTATTGGTTTTACCGAATTTTGATAAATATTGATTTATCCGGCTCATGTATTATTATATTATTAAATACAAACATTGTTTTCATCGAATAAGTAAGTAATTTCGTCTAAATTCTTAATTAAAATATATATACGTATATATAGGAAATTACAATGTTTGATAATCGTTATTGAAACAACGAAATTGATACAACCCCAATATGATAAAAAATAATACAATAACTATATATAAACACTAGAAGATACAAATAGGTATTTATAAAAAATTATTCATTTACAAACAATCTGAAACCCATTATCACTTAGGTACTATATGAAAAAAAGATATACCATATACCTCATACTAAGTATAAGGTTTATGAAATGTACATAGGTACAGTTATAGTAGTTTATTAGGTACCTATCTATAATGTCACAGGACACAGATATATAAAATAACATATGTCCATGTCTAATATCTAATATTATCTATACCTGCTAAATCTGTGTATGAATTTGTTTCATTTAGTATTTGGCAATTTGAACAACCTATATTTGAATTAAATAATTATCTGGTAGACATCTTACTTCAAATTAAATTGATGACGCCACACATAAGAAAATATTTTCCTCTATTTTTCAAGTATTATTGTGTTTACAATTCCTAGATTATGTGGTTTTATAATCTCCAAAAACGTGAATTTATGATTATTTTTTTTTTAGCAATCTCGTTAATCATTAACTGCAATGGTAACAATTTCAAAAATATATCCATTATTCCAAATATCTTATACATATAGTATATACAATAGAAAAAAAATTATAATAATGAAGGTGGTAGGGGTATGGTCACTTTTATATGGGTACTAATTAAATGCATAATAAATATTTATATCTTTTTAATCTATTTGTAGATGCTGGATAATTGATGTTTATTATTTTTTTTATTTTTCGTACTTCTTTATTTGCAATTAAATTTTGGTTTGCAAGTAAAATGACTTAAATATTCAATACAAGGTTTCTCATAAATTGGCAAAGGGCAGAAGTTATTTGAGGTAGACATTACACTTTAGATCGAATGTTCAAACAAATATCGATTTTTCCTATTACGATTTTAGTTATTTTGTTGTTAGATATTGAAAATTGTTGATCCTAGGAATTAATTTTTTTCCATTATTAATTTACTTATAATGCATATTAATATTTTCTATACACGATGACATTTTCAAAGTATTTTTACGAATATTTAAGCAATTAATACTACAAATCTGTATTCATATAGTTATACGCTATATTGAAAGTAGGTAGGTATTCATTCAAGTTGATAATAACAATAATAAATATTATACGATTTAATAATAATACAATTATTATTAAAATATGATAATTATTATACGTATAGTAGGTAATTCGATAGGTACAGAATCTATACTTATAGATGTATTTCGATAGTCCAATTTTCTTTGTTAGTCATCATTCATAAGAAATAGAAAAATAAATTTCTTAAAAAATTATAAATAAATAATTATATTTATAGCTGTACTATTGTATTATTTGTATTATAAAAATAAAGAATTTGTTTGTTTGAACGCACTAATTTCAAAAATCTCTGGACCGATTTCTATTAACTCGCATTGAAGTAAAAAAAAAAACATTAAAAAAAACCTTTAATTGGACTGAAATAATTTTGTAACATTTAAATTTGAGATACTTAAATTCACTCTGATATTAAAACTAATAAAATACAAAACGCGAACTGTTGGACATATTTTACATGTATTAAACTAATATATAACCTAACCTAACGCTTAAACCGCAATGATTAATTAAAAATTATAAGTAGGAATTTTGTTAATTTTTTTTAAAGATTGATTTAAAAAAAATACATATTCAAATTCTAAACACAATGAATTTCCAAATAGTACTTATATATTGTTTATAATTGAGCAGTCGGTCCATGCTAACTAAGGTGTATGTTACTATATACCTATATAATATAACCCCAAAAACTGTGATATAAATTAACTTTTCTGTAATAATTTATATAGATATTTTATAGATACTTTGGTATTACTAACAAATTTATAAATATACATGTGACTTTTTTTTTAAAAAAAATATAGTATTGGAAGAGAAATCATCAAAACTTTTTGGAAAAGAAGCAGCATTATTTGTACCAAGCGGTCTCATGGGGAATTTAGTTGCAAGTAATTTGTATTTTTATTATTAATTACATAAAAAAATATTTGTAGAAACATATTTATTTCTTTAGTTTTTAAAACTAGAATTTTCAACACAATTTCATATTGTATGATAATTAAATCATTATATCACAGTTAATAAATTGTGGGAATAAAAAAATGTCCAGGTTTTCTTTAATAATGTCGACAAAAATTATTAAAAAAAAATTCTTACTTTTTGAATTATGATAACATACATTATTGTACTATTAATTTCTCTCTTAAAAGTAGAATATTTTTCAGAGTATTTTATACAGTAGTGTCAAATTTTAAGAATTTAAAGTTTAGATGAGCGAAGTTAGTAGTAGACTAACATTTCTCACGGTACTCTGTATCACTCCACTCATCAAGCTTGCCTAAATTTTAAATACTTCTAACAGTTCTAACTCAAAGACTGCATTCGAATTTGGTTTTTATACTTAAAAATACTCTGAAAAATATTTTGCTTCAAAGGATGAAAATAAAAATATATCTTATCATTCAAAAAAGTAAGAAACTTAAAATATTAAAAATGTTGTTTATTTTGACTGAAAATAATAAAAAGAAATATTTTAAAACATTAAAACATTAATAGATAAGATTTTTAATGAGTGTTGTACAATAAAAGAATCACACCATTTATTTTATTATTTTAGTGATGTATATCAACGTACCTTAGAGGTAATAAATCGGAGTTGGTTGACATTATATTCCATCTTTCCATTTTTATTTTTGTATCAAATTAAGTGATTATTAAAGATAATTGAGTACTATTTAATATCTTATAGGTACATATTTATAAGGCGATATAAGTTTATTTGGCAATGTAAGAAATAGAATTGTGTGTGTAAAATAAAATACTTGAAAAGTTTGTGTATTAGCTGTGTTACAGATAACGATGTTTTAAAAAATAATCTAACATTTCAGTGATGGCTCACATAAAAGATCAACGAGGATGCGAAGTAATAGTTGGCGATAAAAGTCACATTTTGCTGTGGGAACAAAGTGGAGCTGCACAGGTTAAATTTTTATTTATTTTTTTTTTTAGTTTGGTGCTTTGTTGAGTCATATTAATTAAGATATTTTCATTAACCAGTTTGCAGGTTTGCAAATGAGAGAAGTTAGAAATTTGCCAGATGGTTCATTCGATTTGTCAGAGTTAAGTGAAAAATGTCGACCAACAAATCCATATGATCACGAATCATATACATCATTAATCTGTGTAGAAAACACTCATAACTATCTTGGCGGTGTAGTAGTTCCTCTTGAGTGGCTCGATCAGGTAAAACAAATTAAAGTTAATTTTTAATTTTTTTCTTATTTAAACTGCTTATTTACATGCAACTATAATACTTTTTCATTTTTATAGTTTAATTAAGTATCTTAAATTTTAATCATATTTATTTTACAATAGTATAACTATAGTCTATAGAGATGGAAAAGAATAGCTCAATTATTTTACCATTTTTTTTTTTTTTTATTTAAGAACAATAGTCGTTTACTTAAATACTCTAACTAAACCAGAAAAAAGCCGTGTGAATTGTTTCCATTTTTTAAGTTGCAGAAGTATGTTTAAAAATATACTTTATATACACTAGAACTTAGTTAAGAATTTGAGAGATTTTTCATTAAAACCTTTGATATCTGCACAAAAATTTACTTAAATAGATAACTTACAAGGTAATATTGTAATATT
>VUJU01004994.1:0-15778 GCA_009835225.1 Aphis craccivora
AATACACATATTATTTTTTTTATTTTGACGCTTCGAGTTTTCTTTTTACCTATTTGAAGTAAAACCTATGTAAAACTTTGTGTTGAATTTAATCTTAGATAAAAATACAACAATTTTTATGAATTTTAAACTACAAAATTACTTGTACATTTTTCGCAATTTTGATATATCTCGTACAAAATTGAACTTTAAACGCTTATAAAAAAATTGTGATTAACAATTTTTAATTTCTTTTTAACTACAATCTTAAACGTTTTGTTAAATTTTCAAGTTTTTTTAGCATTCAAAATATTTTATCGACACTAAAAAAAAAATACTTAGAAAAATTGAAAATATGCAAAATATTTTAGTGTATATAGATAACACACACACACACACATAATTGTAAAATAAATACATTCATCATTCTTCGTTCTGCAGAATCTAAAATATGAACATATACATTTAGTTAAATTAAAAAAAAATTTAATAAAATGTAATACATATTTTAGACATTAGAGTATTGGACGAATGATTAAAAAAGTGTTGAAATTCAATTCAATTATGAATTTGAACTCAATTTAGTAGTTATTTATTTTATTCTATTTTTATTGATCAAAAACTATATTTGATAGTATTTGGAGTACAAAAAATTGTAGGTATATTTTTTAAAAAATTAAAAATAATAAGCTTAGTTATTTCGAATTATATATCTTATAATAATATTTACATATTTCACAATTTACTTAAACACAAAGTTACAACATAACGATTAATATCAAACAAATTACAACAGGCGTTCTTTATTTTTTCGCTTTAATACCTTGTTTTAACTTGAGACTTAATATTGAAACAAAAATTGAAACAAATATCCAAGCTAATATTGATATAAACCCTTGCATAACTATCGGATGAGATAATTCCCAATTTCTTGCAGTTATTGATCTAAATGCGTCAACTGATAAAGTTAACGGGAAAAAAAGACTTATCTTTTTTAATATTGGATCCATGGCTTCTAACGGCCACATGATACCTGAATTAAAATATAAATAATAATAATAATAAATATATAACAATAATAATAATATTATTAGGTATATTAAATAATATTTTAATCTTGAGTTTATTCACAAAAACTTACCACTTAAGAATACTTGTGACATAACCAAACATACTCCAAAGAACGTAGTGATTTTCTCTTCATCAAAAGTAATACTCGCCGCAAAACCTATAGTATAGTATTGGTAAAATATTTTAAAATATTAATACAGAAATAACTACTATAACTAAATATGTTTTATAAATAAAAATGCGTAGTTTCAAGTTTGAATTCAATTGTTACACAAAATGTATTTACTTACCCATAAATGTCCCACATATTCCTTGTAAGAATACAATTACAAAAGGTGTAATCCATGGACTTAAGAATGGATGATCGAACACAATGAACTGCAGTATGAATACTGTGGTAGTTTGAACGATTAATATTGTAACTTGTACCACTAATTGCGAAATAATAACTTCGAGAATGGTGAGTCCTGTTCAAAAATAAATTTAAATTTAATTAAAAAATGAATCTTATGTGTTTAATGTATAAATAATAATAATAAAGACCTGAAGAGAGACTCCTTTCAATTAAACCGCTATTTTTTTCCATACTAATTGATAACGCCGTGAACAGAAATGTCAGATATAATTCCAATCTAAAACATTTTAAAAACATGGTTTAAATTGACACACTAGAAAATATACAAATCACACTAGTTCAGCTGATGATATTAAATTCAATTTTTTTTTTCGTTTTAAATGTAAATATACTAAATATAATATAGAAGTTTAGTGACATTAACAAAAACAATAAGACATTTAAAAATTTCCATCATTATACACCGTTTTAGCGGCGTATGAAAAAAATTAGAAATTAAAATGTTCTACCTGTATAATGCTTAATGAGTTATTATGAATTCGTGATGTATCATGCATGATTTTTATAGACTTCTTACTATTTGAAAAATGGTGTATAAAAAATGTATATACTAGTCAGTATAATTACAGTTAAATACATAAATTAGAATGAATAATATAAATTTACATATTAACATACATGGATATTATTGCTGCAGCTCCGTAATGTGACATGTTAATGTCATATAATACTCCAAATACAGGCGTCATTAACTAAAATAATATTGTGGGTTTGTTGTATTTTAATTTTAATAAAATATGAATGATTTTTTATAAATTTAGATAAATAGTATACATTCTTACTGTTATTGGTACTGGATCTAATGTCGTAGTTACTGTAGTTTTATTGCAGTTTATAAAAGCTTTAGTAAGACTTTTATAACTTTGATGTAATTTTCCTTGGATTATTGTTTTTACTACATAGTCTGAAATAATAACAGATTATTATTTTTCATTTATTTTGATTAAAATACTAAAATATTACTTGACATATCTAATGATGCTTTTATTGCGGAGTCTTCTATCTCATGTGAGCTCATTATTGATGGATTATCAAATTTCATCCCGATCATATCGGTAAAATTTTTTTCAAATGTTACAAAACCCCAAGTAACACCATGTTTTGCGTCTTGTCTTGCTAAGTTCTTTTCGTTGTATTTTGTCTGTCAGTATTCAATAATATATTTAAATTTAATAGATTGGTTAAAATAAGGAAAATTTGATTTATTTCAAGAAGTAATATTTAAATACCTTTAATTTCTAAAATAATTAACTATCTATTGCAAAGATTAAATATTTTAAATTACAAAATTTAATATATTAATTACCAAAGTTAAATCATGTTTTTCCATCTCTTTCATAAATTTGCAACTCAGTGGGATATTTCCATCACATATATCAAACGAGTTATATACGCAATGTGAAGGATTCTCATAGTTGACGATTCCTACGTTGAGAGGTTTCGGGGCTTGTCCAATGGTTAAATTATAAATCATTATAGTGAGAAGTGGTAGGAGACAAACAAATAAAATAATGCTAAAGTAAAGACACGTTATTTTTTAGTTTTAATTTTAAATATTAAATAACAGTATAATTATACTAACGTCCAATTTCTGACGCTCCAATACCAATGTTTCAATAATTGAGCTTTGAACCGTATTGGCGAGAAAAGTGATGATTTTTTCAGTGACGTCGTAGCTGGCTGTAGTATGGATTTTCTTCTTGGTTGTTCCTAATAAGTTATATTGCTGTATTAGTAAACATATGCTACATTGTGTAATTTAATTTACGTTAAGGTTCAAATAAATTTTACTCAACTATTGTATCTTCATTAACTGAAGTTTGCTTTTGACTGAGTATTAAAAAAGCATTTTCAAGAGTGTCAGCATTACAAGACGCCATAATTTCTAGTGGAGGTGCTTCAGATAGTAAAACTCCTTTTCTCATTAAACCTATCTGAATTTAAATTGAGTTTAAAATCATAGACAATTGATTAAAAATGTATCATTAATATATTTACTGTATTTGCAAGTCGTGCTTCTTCAATGTAATGAGTTGTAATAATTATTGTTTTTCCGCGATTTGTTAAATCTTGTAAATACTCCCAGATGCTAAATAGTTACATATTTATATAGAAGTTAAGTATATGAGTACCTATGTATCTATTTAATTAATTAACTATTTATAACGTAAAGATTAAATTATTGTTAGTGCAAGTCAACACAAAAAATATAGATAATTTCTTTTTAAATTTTAATAAGTTTTACAATTTTATTTATTGTAATTAATTAATATAATATGATTAACAATTTATAATAATGATTACCAAAAGCCAGATAGCTTTAATTATTTATAATTTAGCATACTATTACTATTAGTATACTATTATATCTTACCTAGCACTAATTATTGGATCGAGTCCAACAGTAGGTTCATCCAATATCAACAAACTAGGATCGTGCAAAAGAGCAGTACATAGGGAGAACCTTCTTTGTTGTCCACCACTATAAATTATTTCTCAATATTATATTATCCATATAAAATTAAAAGTTCGTTACATTTATATTTTTTTTTTAAGTTACCTCATTGAACCGAATTGGGTCTTAGACGGTGGCATTTCCATTAAACTGATCAACTTTTCACCTTTATCAATAATATCTTTATAAGACATTTCGTACAAAGAACCAAAATAATGGAAAGTTTCTAGTATGTTAAATTCATCGTAAAGTGCTAAGTCCTAAATAAAAATATATTAGTATATTAATACATAAGTTAAATAATAGATGATATTATTATACATGTTAATTATCGGGAAATTTATTTTTCTAGTATTCATCTATAAAATAATTGATTTTGCAATTTATAAATACCCGTTGATTCATTATTTAAACAAAAAATTATTAATATTTAAAAATATATAACATAATATTAAATTGTTAGAAATACAATATTACATTATTACATCTTTTTTACCATTTTTTTATCATTGTAATTTTTACATTTCTTAACTTTTTTTAATGCCCAATTTCAAAGCAGAACACTTTTTGGAGTACTTCGATACATAAAAATCAAATTTTGGTTGAACAGTTTACGAGTTATAATTATTTAAAGTTTCATAAGAAGTACCTAATATAAAACAGAATACTCTGAAAAATATTGGTCGCACACTCCGCTCATTAAACTTTAAATAATTTTAAATTATTAGGTACTATTTGTCTGAATTTAATTTTTATAGATCAAATTATCCCGAGTAATATTCTGTTTTAGAATATAAAATCAAAAAGTTTTATAATATAAGCTTACTTGTATTTAATTATATACCAATATTACATATTAAATATAATGTATAACTTATTAATTATGTAACGAGTTACATAATATTTAATGTGATAGAGGTCAAGGAAACAGGAAGATAATTTTTCAAGAATTAAGACAGTTCTATATTTTTTACGGAAATGTCAACGTTTGAAGTATAGGTAATTTTTTAATTGTTTAAAAAATAATTGTTTTATTCCCATTAGTGATTACGTGCACGCTCCAATAGTAGAGTATAAGATACTGAGATACAACGACTACCTAATAACTAAATAGCTATTATTCTGTTCTGTACTAATAATACAGAATATTCTATTTCAAATTCAGAGTAGCTATATTTCACTAGGTAACCTATTCACATTTTATTTTGGTGTGCTTTTATATGAAGCTATGAATTTGCCTATTGGGTGTCAGTATTAACTTTAAAGCTTCCTTATAATAGTAATATAATATACGAAAAACATATATAATATCATAATAATTAATAATACCATAAATACATCATTGTTGTTAAAAAATAAAAATGTAATACTGTATAATAACATAATATTATGAAGTGGTGTAAAAATTTGTAATGATTATCAGATAAGCCATTGAATAGTTAGAAATCGCGAAAAATTATTATTGTCATACGTGTCCATTGAGTCTCGATTTCAATGAGGGTAGTTACTGAATAATGATGAAACAATTAAGAACATAATTACCTTCTCATTTTAGTGTAATTTACAATAATTACATACTTCCTTTTTGAATTTATTAAGTTATTTAATGGTTATAACTTATAATTATGTTAGACGGAGAATGAGTGATTAGTCATCAAGATTTATTATATGATGGGCGTTAGATTGATAAAATGTTTTGGTTGTTATCTCGTTTATTATGATATCTGATATATTTATATATTTTGTATTCACAAGGTTACTAGGACTAGTTTTAGACTAGGATTATACTGTATAATCAGTCTGAATTTTTCTTCATGCACCCACAACTCACCGTTTCGTATAGTCATATAATTCTGTTATCATCCCTTAATTTTATTATGAATAGTGGTCCTTATAATAATTTAATAATTACCTGCGGCATATAACCTATTTCTTTTTTCTTTTTCACAGAAAGTTGAATGTGTCCAGAGTCTAATCTACCTCGGCCAATGATACAAGAAAGTAACGTTGTTTTGCCACATCCGCTTGGTCCCAATAAGCCATATCTATTGGATGAAATTTAATAAAATAATATTAGGTAATTAAAAAATAAGTTATTGAGTACCAATAATAATTAAAAATGAAGATAAAAAAATAATAGTTACATTGTTCCCTTTTGCACATTCATGTTAAATCCATTTAATACAACAGCCGCAGAGTTGTATGCTTTATATGCATCAGTTATTTTAACCGCTAAATTGACATCATCATTAGTTTCTTGGACATGATCGAGATTGATTTCTTCCATCTTAAGATTTTAAACTATTAAAAAAAAAAAAAAAAACAATTATCAATATCTATAAGGTATTAAATGTTAATGTTAATGTAAATGCTAATGTTAAAAATTAAGTATAGTTTTTTATTACATCAAATTATATAGGTCGTATTATTTAAATTGTAAAAATAATAATGCTGAAAAGTGTTAATAATAAACAATATGTATCAAACATAATAATAAATCAACATAAAGTTGTATTATTATTATTTATCATAAATACCTACAATCTACATATTATTTTAATTAGATTTAAAATAATTGTATTTTCAATACCTTATAGGATTAACGTATTTAACGTTAAACCTAACCTTGCAGAATAATTTAGCAATATTCAGCGATATTCGTATCTTATTTTCAAATTGATCATCCAATATATTTAGTGGCTCTCTTACCTCCATTATACATGTTAATTTTTTAAATGTGTATTACGCTTATGAATAATGAACACACGCAATGCTTGTTTGATTGTTTTTTTTTTTAATTTACTCACCTATATTATTATACATTATAATAAGTTACACTCATATTCAAAATATATTATAAGATACCTAATGTTAATCATTTTAATTATATACATAGGTACGGATCAACGGGAAATGAATTATAAACGGTTTGCTTTTTTTTGTCATTTAAAAAAAAAAAAAAACAACTATTTTTAAGGCAATGAATGATTATATGCACGGTATACTCTAAGCGTATCTATTTAGTTAATATGACTTAGATATGCTAGAAAATCAAAATTGTTAAACACTTATTAATTTTAGAAGCATTTGAAAAAAACTAGAATTACGAGGAATTTTTTTAATACTTTAAATAATTTTACTTTAGTAAATAATATCTAAGATCCTTAAGTATATTCTTGAGTATTTAATGAAAACTGTTGATAATAATAAAGAGATGTTAATTTTTTAATTAGATAAAGCATACATATGTTTTGGCACAATTCATTTGAGTTATCAAAATAATAATTACAGCGTGTTTTAAACGACTTTAACTATTAGAAATAATACGCATATACCTATCCTAGCCGGGACGTTCATAATTATTATGGTGCTCTTGTGTAGTTATACCGATGCTGTACTAATAATTTTGCGATCAGATATCACTCGTTTATCCGGTTTATCATATTATTAGACTTTTTTTTGTACAGACACCAACCATCTGCTTTGTTTCGCCCACTATAAAAAACAGCAAATAAATCTCCAAAATCTATACCTCTCCGCCGCCAATTCGTGAAGATTGAAGGTCGTGTCTGGTTGCCGAATAATGATGAAATCAACGGACGTTTGATTTTCATATTATGTTATTTAAATATGGTAATTAATAGTTTTAATAACAAATTCCAGTTCCTATAAAGATGGTGTTAAATTAAATAAATAAATAAATGATCGACCGTTGCGATTTGTAATATTATACTGTGATATACGTCATTACTCATTATTAGTATCACCTTATAGTTATAAGAAGTAACTTTACGATTTCCTTATTGGTTACCTAAATTCATTAAATATAATGGGATTTTTTTTTATTCTAGGAGCATTTATGTTTTCTTTAAGAATTATTAGCTTCTTTGGAAATTCTCTTTTTTAGAAAATATATATTATATAATTATGCACAATGTCTAACACGTTTTGATAACGATAGTGTTCACCGTCAAAATAATAAATACTCTAAACAAGTTTAACTTTTCCCATTATTTTATCAAAATACATTAATTATTTCAAAATCTGCTAAATTTTTTAAAAATATTTTATTTACATAATTTTCAGTAAAAATAAAAAATATTTTTTTTAAAAAATTGTTTTCATCATAATTTTTTTTAAATGTTTTACTTTTTTGGATGACAACTTACATTATAATTTTATAATTCAAAGTGAAAAATTTTTTGGGGTATTTCGATACAAATTCGGAAGAGTAGTTTATGATTATGACTTATGAGTTATACGTAATTAAAATTTAGATGAGCGTAATGAAGTGGAACAGAGATTCCCGAAAAATGTACATCTATTTACTCCTCTCACCTAAATTTTAAATAATTGCGCTTATTATGTTGTTTTCGTTTGTAATTTCTATCGTTATTATTTTGTTCTACATTGTTTATCGTTATGCATTGTTTAAAAATATTATTTGCCTATTGCCTAATGTAGGTATAGTAAATTGGTGACATTAAATGTATTATAAATTAAACTAGTATCCAAAACTAATAGATTCAATCAGTTCAATAATGGATTGTTCCCTTTCTTACTGTATACCAATTACCAGTATGTATGTATTTATAATAATAATTATGTGTAATAATATGTACAAATGTACAATATACACATATGTTGTAGGTACATGACTAAGAGATCCACATGAATTTACCACCGACACGTGTTTATATTCGTATTCGTGTGTAGTATTTTTTTAAAGTGTTTTAACATTAATTTAGATATTAAGCTGTCGCTATACTCTAATTTGCCTATTTATTCGTTTAATATATTTTATATTTTTATTATTAACACTGTCGTATTATATAGTAATTACAATTATATTAATTAGATAATTATTACATATTAACCTGTATTACACAAATAAAATGTATCATAAATAATAAATATATTTTAGTTAAGCGCACATTTATGTAAAGTACTATTTCTTTAGAATTTTATTTTTGCATTTCATTCAAAAAAAATAAAAACTATTTTTAATATATTTTAAACTAAAACTACTACTACTACTGTGAATATTTAATATGACATAATAAAAATGTGTTTCAAGCTTGGTTTCTAAACTATTCATAAACTTTTACTTAAAACATATCTGCCCATCGAAATACATTATGTTACAAAAAAATATAAATACTAATATATTATAACCGGCTTTAAATTTAAAGCAAGTTAGTGAACTACCGCCCTCTAATCACTTCCTAGTACTTTTTTTATTAACATTATTATAAATATTAATGAGGTTTGTTACACAGCTTGTTTTTTGTTTTTTAATTTTGTTTTCATTTCGTTTTGTTGTTTTTTTATTAATTTTGAATAAAAATATTCAAATTCGGTGACTGGGTAACTAGCACATATTTTAATATATACAAATACATAATATGTATAATGTATAGTATATGACATTTAAAAAATAAAAATATTTAGGTTTATGATATATTTGTAATAATACGATACATATTCGTTTTATTTTTATTAACAATTTAACAAGTAAATATAATACTATATAATATTATATCGATAATATATACAAACGTATTCCAATAGGTAATGATTATATATTATCGAAACATAATAATAGTCACTGTTATAGGTAAAAATAATTGGTATAATTGCATTATATAAATATTTTTTTTTTACTTTAACTGGTAATTATATACTTAAGTAGAAATGGATTGTATATAGTATTAAAATTAATATGATAATTATTTTTTACTCTATAAGGTTACAGTTTATTGTATATGATTTTTCATCTGTAGATGATATTATTATTTTATGTTGTTTGTTATGTATTCAATATACTTTATTTCCTATCATATTGTGCCTACTAAAACCTACCTAAAGCAATTGCTTGTTCGAATTACATAAGACGACACTTAAGTGGATTTAGACTTTTTAGGTCCATTGTTTAGACTGTTTAAAGACCTTCATTTAAAATTTAAAAAATAATAACTAACTTTATTGTATAAATAAATTTTTTTTTCTAGATTTTTCTGAAATTAATTTTTATATGATGCCCCCCCCTTAATCTGAGTTTAAATCAACATTATATGTACACAAAATACTTAAAAATTAAAATTTTAAAAGCCAAAAAAATATAATAATAAATTATGTAATTTAATTGTTCTTCAATTTATTAAGTTATAACAAATCAAAGATTTAAAGGTATTTAAAATAGTGTAGAATGAGAAACTGTAAAAAATCATTAGAATACAATATGATAAATTATGTTCATACATACTATAACTGTTTTAGTTAAATTTAAAATACACAAAAAAAAAAAAAAAACTAAACTAGTATATTTGAAAGAATTTAATATTTACTTATGTTAAATTATTAGGAAATAGTTTGCTTACTTAAAATTATAATGCTATAAATGGGTCTCGTTTATTGATAGTCTGGAATAGATAACTATTAAAATAAGTTTTGAGTATAATTACTGAAATATAATCATACTATGTAAAAAAATAAGTATAAAAAAAAATAAAAATTATTCTATGGTTTAAATTAGATTTGAGATAATTACTGTTGTTGGTATAATAAGTAAGAACTGAATTATATAGTAAGCTATACACTTACATAAGGTAACTATTGATTATGTAAGTGAATAGTAGACATATCTATAAGATATTGAAGATCGATGTAATTTAAATACAAATTACATTTTATAATCTATGTTTTCAAAACATTTTTTTTAAACATGTAAGTATAAATTATTTTATGGAAGTTTGGTATAAATAAAAGTAAATACTGTAAAATAATAATATTTTAGTTGATATTTAATTTGAAAAAATTCGGTTATTATAACATACTAATGCAGTAATGTGGTTATAGATATATTTTAATATTATGGTATTAACAAGGAGTATTTATCTTAAAGTTACCATATTATATTTTGAAGGTAAACTTGTTTCGATTGTTGTTACGATTCCGGACAAAGATTTTCGCTGTTTAGTTATCTGTAGGAGGGTTACTAAAGGGTTTAATGTTAAGTCGTAATAATAATAATCTCATGGTTTCGTAAAAATACAATTACAGTTTTTAAATATGTTTAAGAGTTTATTTGATTTAAAAATGACAAGATAAATAAATTTAAAAAAAAACTATTTAAAAGATATCAATACATGCGGTGTATAATTATTTTACAATTCATATTTATCACATACTAATTTATTGCATCACAAAGTATAATATGTAACTCATAACATATTATAAAATAAATAAATAGTAAATACAATTTTTTGTCAAATAAATGTAGTGAGAAAACAATATTAATTAAATAAAAACTATATTGCCTTATTTGAAATGCGTATAATCCAATTAACTGGTTGGTTTAACAGCTATTAGTGGTTCATATTATTATTATAAATAGGTAGTATGTTTTAAGAACCCATGGATGCATGTATTTACTTGATTTGCGGAAACCGACTCGGTAACTCATGAGCGGAATGTTGTTTAAGTTGTAGGTAGGTTAATATCATAATCGGTATTCTAATTGAAAAGTGGGGATATTTATTTTATTATTTTATTTCCCGATTCCTACGACCACTTTTTTTAATTTGCAGAATCTTGTGAATAGTTGTTTCATTATTTGCCAGTCGTGGTGCGTAATCTTTATTATGTATTAATTATTTAAAAATAATATTTTTCTCTCAAACACAATTGATTAAAAGTTTAAAAATTAAAAATGTTATTAATTTCATATAATAATGATTAAAAATGTGTTAGGTAGGTACTATAAATAAATAAAATATTCAAATTATAATAATATTTATTACTTAGTATGAATTAACAAGAGTTTTAATTTTATAAAAATCATTGATTATTGTTTTAGTAATTTATAAAATACATACTTAACTAATTATAATTGCAACTTATTTCTATTTATTTTTAGTTAAATAGATCTTGCTTATTATATTATTTTATTAATTATCCAACTTTAATTTACAAGTTGTATTTAATGATTACATATTTGCTATAAATCTTTTCAAGTTAATTTTTTATAGGGCTATAACTCATAAATTTCATTAATAATTACAACAATAAAATGATTTAATTTTAATCAACACACATTTGAATTTTTTTCACTAAATGATCATTATTACTTAAGGACAATAAATTATTTGATAAATTTAAAATGTAATTATTTTGTGTAAAGCTGCTTATAAAACGTAATATATAAATAAATCTATTATGCAATAATTATAAGGTTATTTTATTAGTATAAACATTTAAGCATTTTATCAAATGTCTATAGCAAATCGCAAAACGTTGTAGTTTAATCAATATTACCCTGTTTTGGATTTAGTTAGACAATAAACTAAATTATTGATTATTTAACGTAATTATTATTAAGATAATAAATATTTTAAACCCAATATTTCTGTTGAATTTGAAAAAAAAACTGAGTAATTAATTTTTTTACAAGTTTTATAAATGAGACTATTACTTAATATAAGTTAACTCCGTTTTGCTTCATTTTTTTATATTTTATGTTTTCTGCTTAATAGTTATTGAATTAAGTATTTATTTAGATAAGTATGATAAGAAGGTACCTATCTAGCATAAGTTGTCTTTCTTTATAAATGTATCATTCCCTTGTTAATATTTAAAATAAGCTTAAGTTGTATAAGTTTTAGAAATACGAAATTTTTATTTACATCTGCTTATGTACAACTCATCGTAAACAGTACCAAAAATATATTACAAGACCTTTTTACTTTGATTATTGATCTTGTATTCTTTTATCTACTTTTGAATCATTTATACCTATATATTTAAAAACACAAATTATAGTAAATTAAATACTATATTCACAGATTTTAGTATTCGTATCAGCCATATTTTGCATTGGTAATGATTAAATTTAAGCGTAGATTTATATGCGTTAAAAACCAACCAAATATTAGCTAACAAATCTTGAATATGCATAAAAAAGTTATTTTTTGAACAATAGTGAAATAATGTCAATATCCAATCATGGCCGTAACCGATATTTTCTTATTTTAGTTTACATATTTTATTTCCTCGATTATTGATAAGCCCAAGGCCATATTTGGGAAAATTGTTTATTCCCACAAATATACAGGTATTAATTTATTTTGATATTAATCGAAACTATAAAAATATAATGTTTTTTACAAAAAACAAAAAAATATCGAAATAATATATATTAAACGATTAAACATGCAATTAAAATTTTAAAATAAGCCCTTAAAATAGAAAAATGTCAAAATATGCAAAAATATGCACTAAAAAAGTTTCATTTTTTAAATCATTATGTCATGAAACAAATGTTGTGCTCACTTAGCATATCATACGATCAACTAGAATAAATATGCAAATGCATAAAAATCCTCGCTTTAATAATGATTATCATTTTGTTAGGATATTTTCTTTTTACAAATTTTTTTTCATTATTAAAATTAATAATTCATACAAATTAGGCAATTATGCAATACCTTTTAGTGCAGCAGTGTGAAATCACCCAAGTGTAAAAAACACTTCAACTCACTACAACCTGTTGTTATAGGTTTGACGAAAATTATTTATAATATTATATTGTTTACGCAGAAAAATATTTCTGTTAACATCATTGGTGATTTTGACGCGGATTACACTTAGCTCACATACAGAATAAATATACGTCCATTCAAATATGAATTAACATACGGTTCATACGTCATATTCTTGGTTTAAGGTTTTTTTTTGATAATTACTCGATTTCATAATATACGTTTTAGGGTTTTACCCACATTCGTCCCACGTTATAATTTACAAACGTCCAACCTATCGTATCTATACACAGAACGTAATATTGTAGTTGCGACTTGGGATTAAAAAAAATAATAAACATAATGATTTTAATAATGATTTTTATTTATTCTATTTTTGTTTAATATTGTAATCGTGATGGTATTATAACGTCTTAACTAAATATTTAATTTGTTTATTTGTATACAACATTTTTATACGATGATGACTAGGTTAAAATTATTTAGTAGGTATTTCTTTATTATAAATATGTATATTATATATTATAAATACATTTATAAATTTGGTAGATGTTATAAAAATATAACTTTAAATATTTATTAATTATTATAATATATGTTTTTAATACTATACATGCACTTTAATTAAAATATATAATAATTGTAATTATCAAGATTTTGAAAATTTAAAATTTTGATTTCTATAAAAATACTTTAATGTAGAAAATATAATTTAAGACACAATAACTTAACGTTGAGCTTTTTTTGAATATTAACCTACTACAAATGTGATAAAATAATGTAATATTTAAACAATCAAAGTTCATCTTGTTATTAATGTAGGTATATTTAAGAAGTTACCCTTAAAATAAATTTTTATAGCTATATCCAAGATAATAGGGTAAAATGTTATTGTTTTGTTTACTGATATTTATATATTTAAAGTTATCATAGTTGATGTTAAAACGTTTATCGTAAAATATTTCAATTGAATATTTTTCTCATTTATGAAGTTTAATAGTAAATAGAATATTAGTTTAGGTATTGTTATTTTTAATTTGAACACCACTGCAATTATTGAAAAAAATTATGTTTTAAAATCAGAGAAATATTAATTAAGTTGTTAAAAACATTGAATATATTTTCATAACCGTAAGTAATATGTAGGTATTAATCCTGATTCTTATTATACTCTTTTTGTACCTTTTTTTAGTTCGTAAAAAATTATTTCACAAATAAATTGTTAATGTCTTTGATTATAAATTAAATATTAGATATATAAAATGTATGTTATAAATGTATGTATAAATGTATGTAAGCAATATACCTTTATTTTAAAATGTCAAAAGCCTTACCTAATCCTCCGGATCAACAAAATCTATTGAAGAGTAGAACAATGGACGTAAAATATTATATTTTTCTAATCAAAACAAACACATATTTTATTACTATTACTATAAAATTGTTGAACGATGTATTACACCGTAGTACGCGGTCACTGATACTAGTTTGCGAAGTGGTCTGTGAGTACTGAGTAGAGCTGTTCAGTTTGAAAACATTATTCTATTGGCAGTAGAATAAACCAGTTTGCGTTTTATTGTCTCCATTGTGCCCGTTTGATTCGCGTTTTAAAACATTTTCGAGAATAGTAGTTAAGTTATTGTTGACATAACATGATCCCTATGCTATACGCGTACGTATATTTTATAGTATATGTATAAAAATGACATAATTCATAAGATATAGCGTACTTACCTAATTATTCATAAAATCTATATTTTTATATTTTTTCGCAGTTCTTTCTATTGTTAGGTCACAAGGATTTAACATTAAGGATAACATGTTTTTCTTTGTTTTCAGTCATATCTATATAAATTATTTTCACCTTAATCTGTCAGATCTATTACGAAGTTAAGTATGACGAAAAAAATAAAAGATTTTCATTGATATATAATCTATAAAAATATCGATAGTGTTAATATAAAAATGATTTTATACACGTTAAAAGTTTCATAATTAAATAATATCTTGGTAAAACAGTTCAACGAAATTTATAATTTGATGCATCTGTACCTAGTGATCTTAGACTGTTGTAAAAAAAGTACTTCAAAGTTCAAGAATGTAGAAATAATTTTTTAGCTGAGTAAATTTAAACTTTTTTGTGGAGCATAATATATTATAGCTTATAAAAATGGATTTATGAATTTAATTTAAATTGAATTCTAAATTATTTAGTAACTACTTAAATGTTAAAATATGTTATTTCAAAATTAATAATCAATATAATATTTGAATTGGTTCGATAATCCTATTTTAAAATTCTTTTAAAGTTACCTATAC
>VUJU01004995.1:0-15778 GCA_009835225.1 Aphis craccivora
TAAGTTTATGTAATAAATAATGAAAGCACCATTACAATAAATAAATTGTTTCCGGCCAAGTAAACTAAACTAAAAATGGATCAATATGAGTTAAAATAATTCATATTATAAATAAACAAATAACCAATTTTTATTAAATTTGAATTAATTAATTAATACATTCATTTTATTCATTAGACCATTTACTTAGATTCCATTTAATATCACACATATTATAGCATTTATATTTATTTATTTATTTTTTACTTAGCGTTTTTTTACACGGAGTTGACGTAGTGTTTTTGTTGGGATACAATTATACCTATCATTGGATTCAAATTTAACACTCCTAAATTATATAATAATGATCCATACGGCACCTAATGCACAGCAAAGCGGTACCCACTTACCCGTTTTTTTTTTATTTAAGGTGATAAAATCAAAAATATTGGAAAGTCGATTTCAAGTAGTTTTAACGACAAAATCTGTTTTAAGATTTATAATAACTTTAGTAGATACGATTGGCATAATATGTAAAGTATTCTTTGTATACATATTATATATAATAACTGTAGCGTAGGTAACCAAATCGTCCCTAAATAAATATACCCTAAATTATTTTTTTGAAGTAATTCTAGTAAGTTAGGTGCTTATCTTGCTTACTCTATTTGGTGTTGGACGTGTTATGTTGGAATGCGTTTGATACGTTGACGTATGATCTAATTATATTGTTTTAGGTAACTTAGAAAGTCCTCATTTTATGAAATGCATGTATTGCTTCAAGCAGTTTGAGAACGAAAGCATAAGTGAATTGGGAAACCACATCATGGAGAATTATACATTTTGTAAATACTTCTGTCGGTATTGCTTGTACCGCGCTTATACAGCTTCACACGTTTTAGTCCACGAGGTAAATTGGCGAAAGGTCAAAGTATTCTGTATCACCGATTAAAACATTTAACTACAAGTACCTTTAAATTCTGTAAAAATATCTCTGAACTTAAATATCTTTCTTACAATAAAATGTGAAAAATATTGAACAATAGAAAACCAAAAATTCTATGGTATTAATAAGACATTTAACATAATCTTGAAACTTAATTTATTTAACAGTTTTATAAAAAAATTTAAAATACTTTCAAAATGGTATTTAGATATAGATACAAATACATCGATTCAGACAGTATTTAAAATGTATTTAAGAACAAGTATCTACAAATACTTGACATGTCCACATGTCTTATGTATTCAAGTAATTTTTAAATGTTGCTTATTTATTTTCATAGGTAAGTTATAATAAAAATTAATTTTGTATTTAGTAATTACTAATATATAATAATAATTTTTAAGTAACCAATTATAAAGTATTATTAGGTTTAACTATAATACTCACTTAGTTGTATACTGAAGAATAAAAATAAATTAATAGTTTTAATGAAATACAATAGTTTCCGTTTATTGGACTCATTCACTAATTATTATTGTAATTACACATGCTGATTCTGATTTACATGCGTAGGAATACATAATATGTATTCCATTTATAGGAATATTTCCAAATGTTTAATATATTTTCCCGATTTTATCGTTTATTATAATTTGGCGATAATACTGTTTCCCTGACTCATCACATACAAAGTATTATAATTATAGAAAATATATTTTTTTACATAATTTAAAATCATGACTGAAAATATTAAAAAAAAAAAATAAATATTTTTATCACAATCAATTTCTTCATAGGTATTTGAAATAAATCAATACATAATAGTTAAAATTATGTACATAGCCAAATTACATTTTTGATTCCAATTACTTACATATTTTTATTTTTAGATATTTCATCTCATTAACTAATTCAGTTAAAAAATAAATATTTTAGTTCCTAAGTGAGTCAATTAAACAGACAGTTACTTCTGTAGAAAAATAATCTGATTTTAATAATCAATGAATAAAGTGATATAATGAAAAACAATCTGAAGTGTGTGACGTCTTTAAATTTTCAATAGTATTTATATAAAAGTTCTTGATTTCAAATACAAATTCATCCAACTGTCCAAGACAGTATTTAAAATATTTTCAGTGTGCTTAATTTTAAAAGTAAATAATTTACGAGAATGTTACCTACTTAACTTAAGCATATGGAATTTTTGTGTTAATTATTTTATGGTTATTACCTATTATGATAAATATTTTTTTTTGCGTGAATTTTTCAATAAACGATTTTTTCCAGGTGGTTATGTTTTCAAGATATATTTTTTTTTATAGGAGAAGTTATTTTCTAAAGATATTTTTTTGGATATATTTTTATAATTATTGTGGTATTATTGTGGTAAAATTGTTTATATAATTTTGATTCTTTTCGTACTGGATTTAAAGATTACAAGTTTCGATAAAATATAATAATTCTCATGATTTATTATTGTTATTATTTAGTATGTATTTCATAATGATCAACAACCTTCGATAATACAATTCAAGAATCGTCAAGGAACACGGAGGGAAGTAGTAATGGTGGTTGATTTTAATAAATTCGTGTTGCGTTATGTTTGCAACATTTTTAAGTGTCAACAATTTATTTTAATATAATTCATATACAATCACTACTTTTTATTATTATTTTATGTGTCATGAAAATATGAAATAGTTATAATTCAAGTACTTTTAAAAGCATTTTTCAAAACAATTATTTAAGCTTAAAAGTATTTAATTCAGTATTCATAAATCATTAATTAGAAAAATGATTTTAGATATATTTAGGCACGTTTTATTTTAGTGGTTGGTAAAATAGATTTCCATAATAGACTTGTTGTTATTACTCGGCTATAGTTAAAAAAAATTCTAAGAATTTAGTGACACCAAAAAAGTATCAAAATTAAAGCACATAATATTTCAGTATAAAATAAAATCACTTAATAAAATAAAATAACTTCTTAATTTTTATATACAATAATGCTACAGCCAGAATTGGATTCTAGATTTCAAAAGTAGAAAAAAACTAATGGGAATTACGTCATCTCAAATTTAAAATTTTTGTACAAAACCTTTAAATGATTTTATAAATATTATGTTACTTACAAGGTACCTACCTCAGAATTCTAAACCCTTTAAAAACTTGACAAAATTATGTAATCATTTCACAACAAAAACATGTAATCAAAATTCGAGAGTATATTCTGACTCAACTAAAATTCCGTAAATTTTTTGAAAGTTAACTGAGTGCATGATGGTGTTACTCCAGCACCCTGTATTGGAAATTGGAATTTTAAATTTCTTCATTTCGTTACAAAATGGTTACAAAATCTTGTGAAAGTTTTGTGTAAAACTTAAGCAGTGTTATTCATAGTCAAATTGAACATGGTTTAACAATGGTTTAATAGTAGTTTAACAATAGTTTATTCTTTTTGTTATTCATAGACGATAAACTTTACTTAGACCATAGACTAAGTTTAATGATAAACCTTTGATTTATAAACTAAGTAAATATTAGGTTTAAAACTGGTTTATTATAAAAATTACTGTTATCTTATAATCATTTAATTTAATTAATTCGTGTTCTAAAAACGTGTGTGTTTTATATTTAGGAAAAATGGATATCGGTAATGTACAAAATGTTGGACGCATAAGAAATTTAAGAAATATTCATTTTATTAGACAGCGGAAAATAGGTATATAAGATTCGTAAAAATCCTTACAACGAACTTACTAGTTACTAATAATGAATTTCGCAAAAAGTATCGATTTTCGAAAACAGAATGCTTACATATCGTACACAAAATTCGTGACTTTTTACCTATAGCAGTTAACAATTGTGGAAAACCAGTTTCGCTGAGTTTAAAATTTTTATTGCTTTTTGTTATTTAGATAGTGGACGAAACGTAATCATTGATTATATTTATAGTAATAAAGTTAATTTGTGAATTTAAAACAAATTGAAGTACCTACCTTTATTATTATAACTTAAGGTTCAAAACGACAATAGGTATTTACACGATGTTAGTCAACTAATAGTCGATGTGTGAGTCGTTTATAAAGCATTAGAGCACTAGCATTTTTAAAAAAGAGTGGTCAAGTGAACAACGCTCTACTGTAGAGTAGCCAGTAGGTTTATAATATTGGATTATCTACTATAATAGATGTATTAAATAAAAACTACAAAACCAATTTGCAAATATTCATAAAAATTTTTTAACTGTATATAGGGAACACTTAGTAAAAGTTTCAACAGTTTCAAGTATTTACAAGTTTCAAGTGATTAGTTTTTGGTTTACAACCATATAAAATTATTAATTTATAGTTGAAAACTGATTTTGCTTGAAAATTACCGTTTTTCCATCACTTTCTTTTTTGTTTTTTTTTCGGTCGTTTTGAAAACTGTTCGAAAATTCTTACTTTTGATCTCTATAATGCACCAAAGATATTCACTTTGCCATTGGAAACCACTCCCGAAGTTTAAATAATGTGGAATTTAAGGGGGGGGCTATATGGCTGTTTATAAGAAAACTAAGATAATCCAAATTTGTCCTAGCCCATTGACTATGTTGACTATGAATAATACATTATTAAACCCGAGTTTAACCAAGATCTAAGAATTAAACCAGGTTTTTATAAACTTAGTTTTAACCTTAGTTTTTGACAACGACTATGAATAATACTGAAGGTGTTTATGTAATATAAACACACTACCATGGAGTTTTTATTTTTTATAATTACATCGATTTAAATTAAATATTAACAAACATAGAAAGTACATAGTCGAAAATTGTTTATTTTATCTATAAATTTCTTATAAGTAAATAGGTGTTATACAAAAAAAATATTTAATCATTTTGAATTCTGTGTTAAATATATTTTTATACAAAATTATTGTCTTCATTAAATGTTATTTTAAGTAGAGCAAAAGGGCCAATAAATTTAATAAATATGTAAAATGTTTCGTTTGATTACTCAAATTTTCAATAAACTATCATTTTAATATTGTTCAAGACAGATAATATATCCATCTGGCATCTATATTATTTTTATCTAATTTTATTTTATTGCTCTATGATAATATTAGCTAAATATTTTTTCATTAATTTTTACTACTATCCTATACTAACTTACTGACTTAGTCGGTTTTATTATTATATTTATTTAAATTATCCCTATGACCCTATCCTACATTACCTATACTTTAAAATTCTTTGTTGTATAATTACATGCTGTAATGTTAACATTTTTCGCCAGATTTCTTGACGAATATTTAATTTTAAAGAATAAAAAGAATTTTATTTAATGTTTTTTAATATATTAAGTCTAAACTTTGTTTTGACTTTTTTAGGATGCTGTACTTTTTCTACTTATACCAATACTGATTTCTTGTCTCATTTGATACTGAAACATGCACTTCGCGATGAATTCTATTGTGACCTTTGTTCTAATAAAAATGACAATAAATATGTTTGTTCAAATCCAGAATCATTTGTTAAAGTAAGTGTGCGTTTTATTTGTATTAGGTACCTAATTGATTTAAAATGTTAACCTTATAACTTTTTTTTTTAAAACAAATTATTAACCCTCTGCATGAGTTTTGTGAATTAATTAAGAAATGCATACTCGTGAGAGGAGGAAACCGTTCATTGATGGAACTCCGCCTTTCGCGTTATAATATAATATAATTATGTACTTATATATTATTATAATATTATAATTTAATATAAATATTATTAAAGTGTACTATACATTTGTATTTTGAGTTCAATAAAAAAAAATTCTCGTCTTACTAAATGTTAAACTTAATCATTATTATCTATATTAAAACTATTTAATTTTAATCAATATTTAGTTTTCTATTAACCTCAAAGACATGTCATTGGGGTGTTTAAATTTTCAAGACTCTTCACAATAGAGAAAATCATGTACCTATAATAATTAAGGTTGGGCAAGTTAATGCGATTATTCAACTCAATTTTTAAGTTAGGTTAATTATAAGATAATATATATTTTGCATTTGCACGATGAGCATAATGTCTGGGTTATAGTTTTAGTTTATTACAATTACATTATAGTCTATTTAGTTGATTTACATAAAGTTATTATAATATATAGAGAAAGTTATTACCTAAATAAACAATTAATACGTTATAAAATGTAACTAAGCTCTTAATAGACTAACCAATTACAGTAAGTTTATGGTAGTGAATACTAAATAATTTTATAGTATAGTAATGAGTGAAAAATAATCAAACTTTTAAAGTGTATAATACTCAAGTTTATGTATTATATAAAAATAATCTAAATGGAAATACCTACAATCTATGATAATTGTACTTACTGTAAATAATAACTATTATAAATAAAATTTCTGGCACAAGGTTATAAATGAATATCTTTATATGGACGACTATTTATTTTCCTATATTATTAGTCATCAATAATTTATTATTCATACATATATTAACATATAAATACAAAATTCTTTGTGAGTATTATAATATTTTTTAATTATACATTAATTTTGTCTACATTCAATAACTTATAATAAATTATTAACAGTAGTATTTAAAAAAAAAAAAAAATGTTTTCCTGATAATATTGGATAATATGCAAATTTAAAATTAACTCAATTAGGAATACCTATTAAAAAATGATTATATGATTTTAAGTTTAAGAAGAGATAAACAAGTTAAGTTAAATTTAAATTAATTAAACATTAACCTTTTAAGTTAAGTTTATGAATTCAAATTAACATAAATTTAACTTATTAATTAAATTGATAATACCCAGACTCAATAATCACCTACAATACATAATATATACTTATTATAATTAACGTTTTTATTCCTAATTAATATTATTATTATTATATTTTTTTAGCATTTTAGTTTGCACAATATAAACACATATTAATGTATTTTCTGCTTGTTTGGTGCTAGAAATATCGATGTCATGTTAGTTCACTTAGCGATGGAGCATTTTGAATATGAACCTTTATGCTTGGAACGTTGTTCAAAAAGCGAATTTTGCGTTAGTAGATATTTTATTAAAGAATAAAGTTTATAACAAATAAAAATATAGAATAAGAATTATTAATATGTTTTTATTATTATATGTTATAGGACAACAGAAATATTAAAAATCTTAAAATTTTAAATATTCAGAAATATGTAACTGATAAGATAATAGAAGTATTGGCTCCAGAAAAAAATGGTCAGTTACAAGAATGTCCAACAAAAGAGATGAATGAAAAATGTAAAATAGTTGAAACTGGGAAATCAAAGGAGATAGGCGAGGTAGAAAAAACTCCCCAAGTCATGAGAAAATGTTTTAAAAAAATTGCACAACCGTCGAAAAACAAATCAACAGTAGATAACGAAAATGATATGATTATATTATCTGACGAAGCAAAACATGATCAACGGGATGCACAACCAATCCAAAATGTTAAAGCTTCAATTGTAAATGATAAAAAAAATAAATCACAACTGTCAAATTATGATCTTATAAACAATTTTGAATTGGAAAACAATATTGAAATACAAATTAATAAAAAACATTTAGAAACCCAGTCATCCGAAAAACCAACCGATCAACCCCAAAACTATGGAAATGATAAATTGGATAATGAGAGCTCAACAATGGATAAGTTGTTCACTAATAAAGCCATTGGTACGTTCGGTAAAATTGAATAGATTTTAAAAATTAACCATATATTATGTGAATGATAATTTTTCGTAGAAAAATATTGACTAAGATTTGGTCAACAATGTTGTGAGAGCAATTTTGTATAGATTTAGGATTTACTTAATAATAAATAATAATAAAATTTACTGATGTGTAATATTAAACTTTAAAATCTCAAACGATTGTTGCCATTTTTGACTGGAGAATCAATTTAATATTATAATTATTATAAATCTTCTTAGAAATTTCTTTCTTCTTTTTTCAGCTTAACGGTTCTTGAAGGGCCTGAGCTGCCACGAGTAAGTCTCTCCACCTTTCTCTGTTGAGTGCTAATTCAACAGACGCATTCGCATCCACCAATTGAATGTCCCTCTTCACAGCATCCTTCCATCTCGTTCGCGGTCTACCCAGTGGTCGTTTTTTCTGTGTCGTTGCGGTTATGACTTTTTTAGTATATCATATTCAGCTCTCCAAATATGTGCAAACCACTCCATTCTCTTAGTTCTCATAAACGTTAATATTGTTGGTTTTCCATACAATTGGTACAAATTTTCGTTTTTCCGCCTTTCTAATGTTCCTAGATCGAGATTGTACACCAAGCCAAAAATTTTTCTCAAAACTTTAATTTCAAATATTGCCAGTTTTTTGTTATCACCTTTCGTCGTAGACCAAGTCTCACACGCGTAAGTAACTATTGGTCTCAGATAACTGATATAGAGCAATGTTTTCGACATTCTCGACAACAATTTAGATTTCAATAACTGTTGGATGTTATGGTAGCGTCGGTTTCTACTTGCTAACCGTTCAAATATTTCCTGATGCATGTCATTTTTATTGTTTATGTTCACACCTAGTTATTAAAACTTTCTACACTTTCAAATGTGAAATTATCTACTTGTAGATTACACTAATCTTCTCTTCTCCTGGAAAGTACCATCCATTTTGTTTTTTCTTTGTTAATACTGGTCGTTACAAGGTTTGATATTGTCTGGGTGATTTCTTGTCTTGTGTTTTCTAAAATAATTATTATAAATAATACAATATATTATTACCTTAAAATTTTAAGATCCATAATACTTTTATAAATGTTTTTATAAAATATTATTAGCAAAAACATTGCATAGTAAACAAAGCTACACGTGTTAATTGACTATAAAAAAAGAATGTTTAATTTTTAATCTCATTGTTAAATTATAACTTATAAATTCGATTTTGTAGAGGTTTAATATTAATAGTACGAAATAACTGAACTTTTAAGTTATTTAAACTCGTTGTGTTTCAGATGAAGTCTTCCCAAATTTACTTTCATATGAAGATCACTTGAATAACTGTCCATTAGAGAGTCCTAAAGAGCGTACTTTTTGTTTAGTACAGTCAAATGCGACATTTGAGGTTGTCAATCTTCCAAAGCTCGTTGAACCGAACCGTTTTACGTGCACTTTTTGTGACACGAAATTACCATCTGTTACTATTAGCAGGCACCATGTAAAAAAAGAACATCACATTTTAAACGTTGAGTTCGTACCCGTAGATATTAACTCGACTAATATTAAGAAAGACAGATTTCTTGTTTGCCAGTATAAATCTTTGAATAGAAAAAAACGTTCTACTAATGATTGTATCTTGTTATCGGAAAGTGATGAATTTACTACTACTACTGTAAGCAAGAAATATTCTAATGTTGTTAACAAACACGATGATTTCCAATTAACTAAATCTCCGAATACTTTGTATAATTCTAAACAGAATACTAGACGTAGTAGGGATGAATCAAAGGAACAACGCAAATTCCTAAAAAGAAAACATTCCACTGAAAGCTGCAACGTAAGTATATATACCTATATATTTGTATTCTATTGGCACTTTTAAAGAATATATGTATATTATGCCGCATCCACATCGCGGTATTGTATATAACCTAACCGCGGTTTCTCCACTTCACGTAATTATAAATTATATTTCGTGAAATATCTAAACCGTCATCAACGGAACTTGTTCTATAATTTGAATGTCCATATAGCAAAAATTAAAAAAAATAGTAATTATTCTATAATATTATTCCTTTAAAATAATTTATTATGATCCAATTTCCAAAATTGTAATTATAAAAATAAAAATATGCATTTGTATAATACTAAATATTTGTTCTTTTTCAAACGTATTTTTCTACTAGGTATTAAAAGTTAAATGAAAATTCGACCTAAAAATGTTCTCTTATAAGTATCTAATATTATAATTAAGATAGTAGTAACTAAAGTATAAAATATAATTTTAATTATTATAGAATTTCGGAAAATTGAAAAATTTGGCACCGACACCTTTAACATTATAAATAACCCTATATACTCGACAATACTACAATCAGTGAATCTTGGAATGATTGGTGGTCAAGGTTTTTTTTATCTGTCATTGTAAATAAGAAAAATTTCAAATAAAAAGAATGTTCTTGTTTTAAAAGTAATTTGAAATGTAATTCTCATTGTCATAATTCAAAACCTTGTTTAAATAAATAAAAAATTGTACTAAAGTACCTATTTTTAAAAATAATAATATGGAACAGATAACAATTATTGTCAGACCAATTAGTTATAAATGATGTTTTATAGCCTCATAGGAATAATATTATAGAATAATTTTTTTTTTAATTTTTGCTATTTGGTCATCTAAATGACGGAACAAGTTTCATTGATGACGGTTTAGATACCTATCCATTTCACGAAATATAATTCATAATGTCTAATTATGTAAAGTGGAAGAAACCGCAGTTCCATTTCGTGAAACGTACAATGTGGATGCGACAAATATTGCGACATATTGGAATATACCTACTACCTATGTGATGAAAGCGTCGATATTGATGATTATTTTTCTAAGTCTGTCTGTTTTTCTAAGTTTTGAATCAGAAAAATTATTTTAATTTTCAAAAGTGGTTTCAACTATCAAATTTTATATAATTGAATAATAATAAAAAATAGAGTTAAATAATAATTTACTAGTCCTTACCGTTTTGAAAATAATTTAACTTTAAAAATATTTTTTACACTTTTTTTCATAGATATTATTTCAAAGTGAAAATATTTAATTTAAGGTGTTAAGGATTCTTATAAGTATTAGACTGAGATGAAAGATAAATATATACAGCATATTAATTGTAGTTCATACTTTGAATAATCAAAAGTAAAAATGTTCTTTACTTTTCAAAACGAACATAAAAATATACATTTTATTTTTTTGTTGTCATTTAAAATTGAAAAACTGCAAAGATATTAAATTTGATGATTTCCAAATTATAGAACATTGGCAACAAAAAAAAACATTTTAACTCATATAGATCAAATGATATTATGATTGACATTGAATCAGTATTGTATTTTTATCCTGGCAATATTGAAGATATTCCACAAACATAATATTCCTTGCAACCGATGGTATGTTTAATGTGCAATTATAAAACTAACGTGGGATCTAATCCAGTGTCACACCTTAAGAAACATAGAGTAGAAGCGGATGACTCAACTAAGAGCATTCATAAATCAATTACATATAATTTAAATTCTATATTTACGTCCATGGATATGATAAATTCATGCGCCAGTTCATCTAAAGCTCAGGAAAATGAAAAAGTACCTAGTTTTAGCATTTGAAAACTATTAATTTATTAATAATTTTATTAATATGTAATTAATTGATAAATTCAATTTGTTTTATTTCTATATCATTCTCAAATTATAACAGTAATAATTGTAAACAATATTTTTAGATAAAATCAACTGAAAAGAATAGAATACCCAAAATATAATTATTATGTTATTATAATATCTTATAAAAAGAAATTTTTTTAGGTTAGTTTAAACGCGGAACTGCAGTCAGTTAATAAGCAAAAAAGTGTAGATGAATACATTCAGAGTACACAATATAATTATCTTAATGTTCCGGAAGCTTTAGCAAGTGTCGCTGAACCATCGACCACGATTACTGAATTTAAAGAACTGCCACCAGTTAAGCATACAAATGTGGATAAACAAGTCCCGAGTACAAAATATAATACACTATGTGTTCCGGAAGCTTTAGTCAATGTTTCTGAAACATCGAACACGATTGCTGGATTTAAAGAACTGCCACCAGTTAAGCATACAAATGTGGATGAACAAGTTCTGAGTACACAGTATAATATGTCTAATATTTCTAACGCTTTAGCCAGTGTAGCTGAACTATCGACCAAGTTTGCTGAATTTAAAGATCTGCAACCAACTAATAAGAAAAAAACTGTTGACCAAAACATTCCAAGTACACAAATTAGTATGTTTAATATTTCTGAAGCTTTAGACAGTGTCGCTGAACTATTAGCCACGATTGCTAAATTTAAAGAACTGCCGTCAGTTAAGCAAACAGATGTGGATGAACACATTCTGAGTACACAATATAATACGCTAAATGTTCCTGAAGCTGTAGTCAGTGTCACTGAAACATCAACCACGATTGCTGGATTTAAAGATCTGGAACCAACTAATAAGCAAAAAACTGTTGACCAACACATTCCAAGTACACAAAATAGTATGTTTAATTTTCCGGAAGCTTTAGACTGTGTCGCTGAACTATTGTCCATGATTGCTGGATTTAAAGAAATTCCGATGAAATCAACTACTATTTGTTCGACATATATCAAAATGATTGATGTGCTCGTATCAGAAGTTCAAGAAAAAATACTCAGTTACCCTTCTAGAAATCCTAACGGTTATTTGACATTGATACGGTGTATTGGTAAATACGCATGCCCAGTATGCAATGTGTTCATAACCGAGAAAAAACAATCTTTCCACGAACACTTATTAAAAGAAATTAATGGCGAAATGTAAAGCAGCTTTGTTATTTTTTTTCTTACTTATTCATTGCAATTTTATTTAATAACAGTATTTGTGTTTTCTGCAGATGGGAATGCTTAAAATGTTTTGCTATCAGTGATTCGGTAGAAAAAATGGAATCACATATAATAAAACACACACTCGATAAGCGGAATTATGAGAAAATCGAATTTTACAATAAAAATATTTGGGTAAATATTGCAGTTTTTATTGCTATACCTCGATACTTTTCTAGAAGATAATAAAAACACTTACATTTTTCTTTATACAGGTCAATCGGATAATTGAATATCAAAATATTCTTATTGAATATGTACGGCTCAAAAGGAACAATTAACAAACTGATACTGATGATCAAAATGGAACAAAAGTATAAAATATTTCAATTATACAATTTTTTTTATTACCATTTGTTAAGCTATTGTTCGTAAAAACAACATAATTAAATTTATTTATACTTTAAGCATGGTGACGATCAATAGAAATATATGTACCTACCTACTTAATGCTCAAACTTTTCAAATACTTTCAACGACGAATTCGTCAATATAAATATTTTAAATTCTAAAATTATTGGTAAGTAATAATTAAACGTTATATTATTAATGTAATATTTAGTTTTGATTTTGTATAAATATTATAAAATTAAAAATATCATATAATTTAAGTTTTTAGTTTTACGACTTTTTAATATTTTTATTATTTGATAAATTTTTGACATAATTTTAATATATTATAACATTTCGAACAATACTTCGTACATTTTAAGGTTGAACACGCGGCATTCGAATACAATATGACGCGCTACCGTGTGATCACCCCAATAGAACAAGACGTTTTAAAAATAACAAAGGGGGTGAAGAACAAGTGTTAGTTGTAACTTTAGTTATAGAATCTGGACTACTGAATAAACTAAAAACTAACGAAAAATAATTTTCACAACGGGATAAGATAAAATAATTTTTGATTTAAAGAGAGGTATCGACAAAGATTTTGAATCAGTATATCTACCTACTCTTACAGAATAAAAACAAAGGGGAAAAATAAGTATCATTATGAAACCAATAGTAGATTATTTCATTCAATACCTATCTAAATTAATGATTTAATTCTTAATGAAATTTAGATATACAAAATAGGTATAAGTACTTATAATAATAATAATAATAATAATAATATTTATTGGCCAAAAGAAAGATACAATTTCGATAAGTAGTTAATGATTATTTATATAACATGGTTAGTTGGCCCATCTCACCACTGAGGATAACCTCTTATCGGTGATGATGGAGTACTATTAAGAGCTAAGTTGGTATACATTTAAAAGTTTTATAATACTTTAGGTATTTCGTAAGAAATTGCGTCATATATCTGACTATAATTCAAAAACATAAATATATAAATAGACATACCTGTACAACTATAGTAATTAAAGCATAAATCGCAAAAAAATAAATAAATACAATATAATATAAAAAAGTACATCAAAAATAGAATTTAAAATAAGTAAATAAATAAATATACTACATTATATAGGCACACTGGTATATTACATAGGGTATAGATCACTAGTATTATTTAACAACCATAATTTAATAGATTGTTTGTATATTTTATAAGACGTACTATTAGTAATTTGCTGCGGAATATTGTTTAATAATTTCAAACCCACTTGCAAAAAACATCGACTAGATTTCAATATACAAACAGTAGGTATTTCTAAGTTGTTTTTTTGTCGTGTTTTATAGTATCTAGGTTTGAACTTTATTAAATTAAATTTGTATGTGTAATATATCGAATTATTATAGGGCACTTATTTTGATTTTTGTGGGATGGCCTTGTATAAATTTTTTGGGAAGATATTGGACCCCTCCTCAATCTTCACCCATGCAGTCTTTTATAAATAAACTATCGTCTATCATAATATTTTTTATTAGCAGTCACCAAAAAGTGACCTGTAGACAAACATTATCTATCTCACAGAAAATAAGTTTATTATTTTTAATTATTATTTTGAACAATAAGTTAAATATGGTTTTTATTTACTTTCATTTGATTTTGATTTTGATTTCATATCCTTTGGATAAATTTGTACCTACATTTAATATTGATGGCCCCATTAAAATTCCTGAATTCTTGAAATGTCATTATATTCTCAGGTATAGTTGTAATATTGTACTATATACTATAATATTATCAAATTTGAATAATACGCAATGTATTATTGTATATGTGATATCTTTATTGATATATTTAATAGTTATATACATATATATATTTTGTATTTATATAGGTATACTAAATATATGCATATTGAGTATATTAAATACTTCCATGCGATATTCTATAGTCCACGGAACCTATAATTATAATAATAATGTTTGCACTCCCCAAATTAAATTTTAAAATGACAATTGATCTTTTCAAATTGGTTTTAATTCAAGGGGTAGTTTAGACACCAGACATTTGGTTTAATTTTGATTATTTTTAATTCGATTACATAAATACGTAAAGTTATTATTAATAACTCATTTATATTAATGAGCGTAATGTGAAATAAATATTATATTTGTTTTATGCGATAAAATAAAAACAAAAATAATATAAAAATAACAGTTGGCCTTAATATGCATTACTGACCGTAAGATATAAATATTGAACATTAAAGTTAAAATTGACATTAGCTTTAGCATAACAATGTTTAATATTTATTTTATTTTTTCACTTATGACTTTTGATTTCATATACCTAGAAACTTGTTATTTTATTTGTTTTACATTTCTACAATGAGTAAATTTTCATTGTTTATTAGTTTATTGTTTCTTAGACTTGTACCATAAGTTCTCGATAACCCATCCTAGTTATCAGCGATTTTTAATGAAAAACAATATTATTTTTAAGAAAACCAAATGTATAATAAATTAATTTTTAAAAATTATTTGTGATTTTTGACTAAAATAAGTTATTATTTTTTTTTTTTTTTTACAGGTGATCAAAACTTGCCTCCATTATTTAATTACATAGGTTACAAGCTACAAGGCAGTAGTATAATATAGGGGCTTCTGGAGCACCTCCCCCTTAAATTTTACATGTAAAAGCATAGGCACCTCTGTATAGGCAATTCGTAGTACATGCACCTCCCAAATACCGCTCAAACTTGTAATTATTACTCAATATAGGCAACCCGCAACACACATAAACTCGTCACACACCATCCGATCCGACACGTGTCCGACATATATTTTACCCCTTCCTAATCAAATACATTACCT
>VUJU01004997.1:0-15768 GCA_009835225.1 Aphis craccivora
GTTGGGCGTTGGCAGATGGACGCACGGCTTCAACTTTCGTATGGGAATACAATACGCAGTGTCGCAGTCCGCTATCTAGTTGTTTTATGTGTCTATCATGATCATCTATAACGTATAAGTTTATCTATAACCTAACGTCACTATTAACTATTAATAATTATTAATTAAAAAATTAATAACTATAACTTAAGTTGTTTATGTAGATGATCTTAGATATACTTATAAATTACACAGTACACTAAGTATATAGTATTTTATGATCCCGTCTAACTGGACTTTAAAATATGAAAAATTAAAAACATGAATCAAAAACATGTGAAATGTATGATGGATTGTGAATGTATCTGACTAAAACAAATAAAAAATCAGGCAAACACTCTCAGAGAGTTATAAAAGAAGAAGAATATAAAATGAAAACATATTATTTCAATTAATAATTAATATGTGTAAACATTACCTGAGCATAAGTACCCAAAATTGAATTCTTAAAGGCACGTTCAACCCACTCTTCTTGCTGTTCTGGAGTACCTTGACCAATTAGAGATGGCAAAAACATAAAACTATGAACGTTAAAAGGTACATTTTGTTTTATAATTGCTGTATCTAGTCCACTAGTCCAAAGCACACTAATTAAAAAAAATAAAATATTGTTTAATATTCAAAAATTTTCAGTAAGTTTAAAGATTTATATTATTTTATATTTCTGATTTTAATATCAGCTATAAGGACCTCACCTTTAAGGTTTTACATATCATTATTAAGACTATTATGCAATTTTATAAAATTTTAAAAATGTGGACAGATGAACGATTTTTTTCAACATAGAGTTTAAAAGCAAAATATTTTAATTTGATAATATTTCACGGGTTAAGAAATTTGAGGTGATCTTGAAATAGGTAACCTTATTTATAAATTATAATTATTCTTATAATTTTTTAATCACTTTATAAGACCAACTCATTAGAAACTTTGTATTACATGTTTAAGTATTTTGATAAGTCGAACAATTTTATGGACATTTAGCCTTAAAATTAACGAAATATTTTTAAAATTAAATTATGTAAAGACAATGCCAATATAAATAATTGGTGAACGTTTCAAGAATCTACGGCTTATACTTTTTGAATAACAACAAATATTTAAATCGCTATTCGTTACTGTTACCTATATTCGATTTCATAAAAAATTAAAATTCAGACGCTCATTTTTTTTATATATATAATGACGCTTCGATTTTTCTCTACATATAGTTATTTTAAAGGAAAACTTATTAAAAACTTTGTGTGAATTTTTTAACTTTAGATAGGTATAAATACTAATCATTTTATGAATTTTCAACTACAAAATTACTCGCAAATTTTTGCGATTTTGACATACTTTGTAAAAATGAATGTGTTTGATTGTGAATGATGTGGTTTTTTTTTTGTGAGTACATTTTTGTTTGTGTACATCATAACTTGTAGAATAGGACCGGCTCAAGTAAAAAATTTGAAAATTTACTAAAAAGTTTCTTATGTAAGGTTTTCTTATTGAAGTAAAAAAAAAAAAATCAAAAATCATTACTCACAATTTTTTTTTATAAGCGTTTAAAATTCAAATTTTTATTAAATATGTTGATATCGTAAAAATTTGAAAATAATTTTGTAGTTTAAAATTCATAAGATGTTTAGTATTTATACATAAAATGTATAAAATTCAAGTTTCAACACAGACTTATATTTTTAAGCGTTTATTGACAACTTATAACGTAGGTATACGCACAAAAAATAAAAACACATCATAATAAAATCAATACATTGATGAGTGGCAATTACATTCATCACTCCGCTCAAAATTTAAAAAACAATAACGATAAAAAATATTGAATTATTTTGACTGGAAATAATATAAAAAAAAATTTCAAACAAGTTAATAGGTTTTGAAATAATGAGTGTTTGATAAAAAAAATCAGTTGTAATAGGTACTAACTACTAGCCACTAGGTATATTTTAATATTTTCATTTTCATTTATTTTTGTAATTTTAATTTTTAGTATTACCTATTTTAACATTCCAAAGTATAAATACCTAGGTTCATAAATTTTTAACTCATATTGAAAATAAATTGATAAAATTTAAATTTAAAAAAATTATTATTACCTATTCATAATATTTACTATACACACAATAAGTATGTTTTAATTTTTAGCTACTTAAAACGTACCACACACTATTTAATAATCTGTCAGTAATGAATAAACATTAATAATGTTAATGAATATACTTATTAATTAGATAGTTCACTATAGACTATAGCAGGGGTGGCGAACCTATGACAAACGTGCCAGAGGTGACACGGTGGTCAAATTTCAATGGCACGCGAAAAATTAAAATTATAAAAAATTATCCTATTTACAAATTATGTCTAAAAATTATAATATTCCTATTTTAATCCTTAGAAAATGTTATTTCCTTTGGGCACTTGAGCATTTTTTAAAACCTTAATTGGAAAAATTTGGCACTTGACCCAAAAAAGGTTCACCACCCCTGGACTATAATAATTCAATTTTATTGAATAGGTATCTGAAAATGTTATCAGAACGACCTTATATTACTATATTGTCTATATATATTAAGTCCCATTCATTAAAGATTGGTCGTATACTTAACAGCACTTATAATATTAAGTTATATTAAATATTTTTATACAATTTTGATTTTTTAATTAAAAATTGAATATTATAACGTCAACATATTGAATGTAAACGTTCAAATAATATTTAAAAATTGTATAAAATTAAATTTTAAATAAGCCTCATTATATTATATTGGTTAAAACGAAAATAGAATAGGTAGTATAAAATAATGATTTTAAATATAAATCAAGTGAATCCCAGTAGATATCTAACCTAGTATTTTTCCAACATTTATTTTCAGTGATCTATGATTCACATACTAATTATATTAACTAACACTATCAAAAGCTTTTGATAAATATGTTAGTAATAAAAGTTAATGACTGGCGAAAATGAATATCGTACTCATAAGTCGTAGTCTGTTAAGTCGCAATCTCAAATTTAAAAAATAATTATTATACTAATAGAATATTTTATGACTTAAGGATTTATCTATTAGTAGGTATACAGATCATTAATAAATATTTTATTCGTTTAATGGTTTTACATTTATTTGAAGACATTATTCAGCTAAGAAAACTGAGTGCGATAAATAAGTCATAATAACATACTTTTTATTATTAATATGTATACAATAACACTAAAATACCCGTCTGGTTACTTAATTATTTTTTTAATATGCAAATGGGCAATAGTTACATCCTTACATCATATTGAGTGATTTCATGATTTTAAAAATTTATCCTATGTAGGCTCCTAGCAGGAATGCAGGATTAATATCTATAAACACGTGATAAATAACTATTAATTGAGCGTAACGTATATAAAGTATATTGCAAGTGTATTTTATCACTTGATAATATCAAGTGTGATTTTAAATGTGGGGGTTGATGGGTCTGTCGTCTGTCCTTCGTGGCTTGTGTAATGTGCAAATACTAAATAGTAAGCATGTAAAGCCTAATTCTAATAGTTAGACTATAGTAATCATATAGAAACTAAAATATTTATTAAGTATGAATAAAAATGATTTCATGTATCTATAAATGCATAAAGTGTATATATAGACATATAGTATATATAAGTTATAACATTACTTTTTATATAGTATACCTATAATAATGAGAAAAAATGAAAATTTATTGTTTGTATATTCTATAATATAGTTAGGTACAGAGTACAAACTATGTGTGCAATTAAAATGATCTAATAATAGTATACTATTAAATTATTCAAACCCACTCGTAAATCTCAAATATGTGAGTGTTCGAAATCTCCTCCCATTCTTTTATCTTCTTGTAAAAAATGCAAGCTTTCCGAATTGCTTGCTCGTAATGTTCTTGGTGGCTAAGGTACGTCACAGGCACTTCGTCTTTAAATCGTGGATCACTGAGGAAAAAATTCGCTAAAAATCACAAACATAATATATATTTATCGATACTATAAATATAGGTAGTTAAAATGTTAACGTTTAAATTATTATTTAATGAATTGGAAACTTGAAATAGTGCAACTAATAAGACAGAACTTCATTTACCTATTTGAATGTTGAGCACTGATATTGTCAAATAGGTAAGTAATGCATTTTAAAAGGTATGAGTATAAAATCGACAGTTGTAATTATAATATATAAAAATAGGTTCAAAATATTAGTATAATATTCCTATAAAACTATGGATCTACTATTCTTTATAACATACGGTTAAAACTTAGATATGACATGAAATAATATATTATGTTGACTTTAGATCAGATAAACCTATAACAATTAAAACGTATAATAATATAAGCTATACATTATAGTATTAATATTAATATTTGCAAATGGAGCAAATATTTTATGTTTATTAGATGAAGAGTAAATTTAAATAAGTAATAAAAACACACTCTAAGTCTGAAAACATCTACTGATATAGGTATTAATAATATTATAAGATTATTGAATTGACATTTTTTGATGAAGAACTATCTATAATGTTAAAAAAAAGACTATTATATACGGTAAGTACTCTTAAATTCACTGCATGCAGGTGCTATATGTATATGTTTATAATATTATGTTTATTCATTTTTGAGTTAATTATACTTTGTATACATAATATATTATAATTTATAAGTTATAACTATATAATAATGTGCACGAGCAAAAGCTGAAACACCTAAATACCTACCTACGTGTTTATCCAAATACAATAAGAGACTAAGAACTTCTGAGTTTTGGTCAGTTTCAGCTCTTTTTTACTTTTTTTTTACTCGTAACACAAAATATACTATTAGTGTCTATTACGATAACGTGCTATACTGCCATGTATAATATTATAGATACCAATTGTTCGTCTCTTATCGGTATTCTTAGCGCCTCCGTCTATGAAATTCGTCAGTTCCTCCGTATTAAAGGTGCACGTTGTTCGTTCTTTGCGTAAGTCATCGTTAACGGTTTGCCGCTCGACCATCGTATTATCTTCGTTGTTATTAATTATGACGTATGAAACGAATAGAATATAAAAAGTGTTAACGCACGCCCGTGACAGTGTTTTTTTTCAACTAAACTGATCTATAAATTATTTATCATATATTATTCTTATAATATATACGACATACGATCAACAGCACTATATTATTATATTGTAATTCGCGAATACCGATGATTGTCACAACATAACACAATAATTTTTTTATACATATACCGAAATTATTAAGAAGTTGTAAACAGTCAATAAATCAGGTAAAATGTAAATTATATTGTACTGGTATGTACACTGCGCAAATCGACCGCGTCAATCAATAACAAAATAAATAACATAGTACCTATAATATATACCTACCTAAAGGATCGAACGGAAACTGTCGAGTGACATCTGAGTTCGATAATAATTATAATAGAATATATTATACTGGTATATATGCGGCGAAAGGAAATGAGATGGATATATTATCATTTATTATGTTGTTTAGACAGAGGGTCAATCGCAAAACGAATATTTATTTAATGAATACGTAATGTTTATAGTTATTTAATAGGTAATAAAAGCTAAAAAGTACCTTACTTATATTGTATACAGCAGCGGATCCAAACATTTTTTTTTTAAAGGGGAATATATTATTTATATTTTCAATTAATTAGTTATAATAAATTATATATTAATAAAAAATAAATTAATAAAAAAACATGTGTAAGTATCTAAATGTTACAAATTTAATTGAAGTTTTATTTTATGTTTCTCGCAAATAATATGTCCAATACCTCTTCTAGGTGGTTACAGCTTTATCCTTATTAATATGACGCATTGCAATCCATTGAGTCTATTTACTGATTCATTGTAGTAGACCTTAAATAGAATTTAATTTATTTCAATGAACTGAATGATCATATTTTTGAAGTCGCTGTTGTAACAGGTATATAATATACAAGCTGACCCCGTGCACTGTTAAAAATGCCAATTCTATATAATATGATTCACTAAGACATTTTCATTGACCATTTTGATTCTCAAAAAACTTGTTCAAGCACCACTTTAAAATGCGAATGTTGTAAAATGCTTTCTTATTGCACACTAAATTTGTGGTACGATTTTACGAATGTGCCGTGTAAATCGCAAGCATCGATCTATCATTGTACAGACTACGTTTATCAGTCAGTGAGTTAGTCAAGTAATAATATTATAGTCATTCTGCTTGGCGTTGCTCGTGAGATTTTTATGATTATGCGAGCAGTAGATTATCATGTAGGCAATCCACCATGGGTGGATTGCGGACCTTGCGATATATATACGTAAGTTTATTATATCTAACCCTTAAGTTTCAAAGTAATATCAATTTTTTTTACTACAGTGGATAAAACACAATAATGTGCCATCTCGTGTTTTTCATATTGTTATGATAGTCTATTGCTGTGATTTTTAGATTTACTGTGGACGTTGACTTAATATTTCGCTAATTCTTATTTTTGTTGTTATGGTTTTGATAAAATATAACAACTGCTGAACTGCAGGTCTACAACTATCATATTCAATCATAACTAATAGCGACCTTAATATAATTTATTTCTTGCCGGATAGTGCAAACGTCATTACACATTACATATCATTACATTCATTATATTTACCATTGATTATAAATACTATTTATAATCAATGCATTTACATAAGCACCTTCTCCTGCGACCAATAGGAGCGAATGCGAATCATCAGTGAAAAATATGTTACAAAAACGGGGAAAATAAATAATAATAATAATAGTCTATGTAACAGACCATTATTTATTATAACAAATAACTCCTTTGTGTATCAAGTTAACTTAATTAACTAATTAACTAATTAGAGAATCGATCAAGTGCCATAAACCTTCTCTGCAATTAGCTCTTCAATTTAAAAAAAAATCATAACGATCCTTTCAGTAGTTTCCGAGAACATAGGCCTCAAAGATTTACATTGGTTTTCATTTTCACATTTATATATATAGTCTATAGATAATATTTTAGAAGACTCAATGCTATGAAACATTGATGTAAATTTGTAGGTTCAATATAGGAGTATCTGCTTTTTTAAACGAAATATTTCAATAGTATATATAATATATAGAAGATAAATCTGATTCATATTTTTCAGCGGCATCCAATATTTTTTCATCGGTAGTATTATATTCGAAATAATTTTTTTAAGCTGGAAATTATAACATTGTTATCTTAAAACGTGAGATAGAGTATACTAACTTTATGCATCTCACATTAAATTGTGATAAGAGGTAATCTAAGTAGAAACTAGCGGGCAGCGATAATGGTTTTGGATGTTCGACAACACCGATTATATAACTATTAGATAGATTATAGATATTTATTTAGATTTTAAAATCATATCTAACTATATAAAAATAAAAAGTAAATGACCATTAATTTGACCATTTTTAAATTTTTCTGTAGTTCAATGGGCACCTGCTCCTTTCTGCCCATAAGATCTACGGATCTTACCACTTATTATATTAGTAATAAAATAATAACTAATAAGTAAATCTAAATAAAAGTAGACAACAGCGGTACCTATAGTAAAAATCAATTATTCAGTGTATAGGTATTATCATTGATTATACATACTATGTATAATCAATGGTATTATAGTCGTGTTAGATCTAGCGTGTGATCGATTATTATTCCGTTATCCATTGTATAAATATTTCAATGTTTTTGTATACTAGCGCATATTTTATTTCGAGTGGTACCTACATACTATGTAGCTATTTGATTTGATATTTTGAAGTATTGACAAAATAGGTACCACAGTCAGTGCAGGCGGAAGACATAGGTTACAGGGTGGTAAATTGTTTTGGAATTTTAGGGGTGGCATTGTTTGTAAATAAAAATATACAAATTATATAAGTGCGGTATATTATAGGTACCTAATTGGCAGTTTGGTACAGGGCAGAAAAACAGGTATCTGTTACTGTTAGTGCTAATAACTAGAGTCTGCTTTTGGGGTAAAAGTGCAGTTTTTGAAAACGATGACAATTTAGTCGATTACAATCTTTTTTGGTAATATTCTTTACTATATCGACATTTTAGTAAACTACAGCACGGAAGCACCTCACTTGTCGACCGCCATAGCTAGGTGCTTTAAATTTAATGCGAGTACCAATATATAGCTGACTTAATGACTTATATTATTTTTTCCGTACAGTATTTACAATTAACTTGTATTAACTATATAATATTTAAAATTATTACCTATTTATAGTTTTTACATAAATTACATAAGTAGTCATTAGGTACCTAAAAATACATTACCAATAAAATAAATATATACATTTTATTATTGTAAATTATGAAGTAAACGATTTAATATTTATATTATTAAAAAACAGTATATTAAATATTTCATACAATTTACCAAAATAATTTAGTTGGTTTACTTACTATAATTATATAAATGCTTAAACGTTAAAAGTCCTTTTAAAAAACTTTATGACTATATAACTAAGTAATATGATTTATTAGATATCTACGTGAAAATTTACTACCATTATATGGTCTCTAAGAAAATAATATAGGTACCTACGTTTATATACTTGGATTTTTTTAAACCTAATTATTTTAGATTTTGAGCGGAGAAATTATGAAAGCTTTGGTTATGTACTATATAGGTAATCGATATCTCTATATTTTCTATCTATAGTCATTTTAAGAGACTTTTATAGGAATAGAAAAATATTTGAATCATCAACATTGAGGGTGGTTTCTCGTTTCTGATAGGTAACAAATTGATTTAAGTTTGTACTCTGAATGTCAAAAATGTCCAAGGTTAGTAGTATAGTATTAAACTATAGTCAATAAGGTATGTAAAATACATTTTAAATAAGCTTAAACCTAACGATAAGTTGAGTAAACATTTTTTTCCCCGAAAACATTGCATTTATTATATTTCTATAGCCGACACGGCAATGCTGTACTATTGTAATATTTCGTTTGTATAATAAAATATAATAACGTATTACGTATAAGTATATTATTAAATCGAATTACCCAAATAATTTAGTGCCCGGAATTGCATCACATCGCCGATCAATTCTTGCACATTTTCGTTGCCCATAAAGTTGATTTCCAAAAATGTGTGTTTAGTGATGGCCACTGATGGGAATTAATAGAATAGAAATGATCTTACGGGATGATAGATTTATCCTTGAACTTTGAAATTTGGCATATATAAGTTGTGGACGACTTTATTGGCTCAAAAGGATATTATTTAAAATGTAAAATTGTATTGACGAACATTTTGCAAAAATTACATGAAATTTATTTGTATATCTAACCTAAAATTTTATATCACAGTTGAAATATTTTCAGGTTGAGTAATTTTGATAATAAATCAGTATTCAGTTTAAGTCAAAAATATAAAATCATTTTAAGCTTAATATAAACACTATTACACTAAACAATAATTTTAGATTCTGAATGGAGTGCTGAATGTAATTATTGATTTTACAATAATGTTTTTTTTTTTTGTGTCAGTGTACAATATAAGCATAACGATATAATACTTCAATTTTAAATTTGGGGGGGGGGGTGTCCGATGGCAAAGTCACACCCTTAATGCATTATAGAGGTTAATAGTTATATATAGAGATTAAGGAAGTCAAAAATAAGAATTTTCCAACAGTTTTCAAAAAAATCAAGAAAAACAAAAAAAAGTGATGGAAAACGGGAATTTTTATACACAAAACCAGTTTTTGTCAAAATCGATTTTTTTTATATGGTTATAACTCAAAAACTAATCATTGTAAGTAGGTACTTGAAATTTTCACCAAATTATTATATTAGCGTTGTTTATACACGGTTAATTTTTCAAAATATTTTGACTTTTTTGAGCTAATTATAGACAAGTAAACAAATGAGATTTTCCATAAGTTCGGCTTTCAAAAATTATAAAAGAATTTTTAAAAATAAAAGAAATTTTGAGGAACTCTGGCCATTAAAACATAAACCACTTTTTTCACCACCCATTGGAAAATATACTCTATTCTGACAAATCATCTCCATTCAGAATCGTTTTTTGTATACAAATATACAATGAATAATATACATTAATATATAAATTATAAATATACATTAATACTTATCATTGGATTGATATTTAACATATAAATAATAGTGACCAATAATAATAATAATAAAGCAGAGCGGTACACACTTGACCATACTTTATTGTTATATTTGTTTTACTCAGATTCAAATGTACCTATGTATACATTATTTTTATATTTATTTTCATTATCTAATTGCCATTCATATTTGACAGAAAGATCATGGACTTTATTAGAGTTCATGGTGCCTTTATCTTAAATTAATATTTTTTGTTTGTTTGTTTTTTTTCTTTAACCCACAGAAAAGGTTGATAAACAAATAACAGTTAATCTCTACCCGTTTGTAATTTGTGCTTAAAAATTACTATAATAATCAACAGTTTATTATTGATGGACGCATAGGCGTACGCAGACTTCTGAGTAAGGTGTGGCTAAATTTAATCTGACAATCCCTCCTCTCTGTCATGGCTACCCAAGAAAAAATTGTAGACATTTCAAATACAAATTTCGATGCGACCTTTTTGTTGGTGATTGGAAAATGTAAACAATCATTTTTCATTATTTCACACAATAAATTATACAATTCATCAATATTGATTTAAAATTTTAACATCTCGATGGGCAACCAGTATATTTTTAATTATGTAAATATCTATGATTTAGATTTATTTTGTTATCAATTTTCTAAGGCTTTAACACCTCATTACTTTCTAAGCGCCAAGTACCCATTAACATATAAAAAAAAGCTCAGGTAGGGCTAAAGCCCATTCAGCAAAATATGGGTATAATTAATATATGTTAAGACTTTTATTTTAATATAAGGTTTTTATTTTAAAAACATGTCATAAACTCATAAATATATAAAATACACCAATAATGTTTATTGATTTTCAAAAAAATATATAAAATATAAAAATAAGTAAACAATAATAAAGGATGATTTGACAAATCCATTTACATTTCGATTTAATTATTAACAATTTACCATAATATATAATCATAATTTCTTAATACCTACATATATATCTAACATAATAATAATGATAATACTATAAAATAAAACAAATTTAATTTAATAACTTAAAACAATTAATCTGCATTAACTGCAGCCCACTTACATTATTTACCTTTATTAAATAGTAATACAAATAAATTATAATGATGGAATCAAGAAAAAAATTATTCAAATATTTGATATGAAACAAATTTTGAATTCTTTTAGATTTAAGTAAATACCTATACTTCTCAATTAAATTTTATTTTTATTCCTTATAAATTTGATTTTAAATAAGGTTTTAAGTATTTATGAAAAGATTCGTTAACAGGTTCTTGATTCAATGGACTTTTATTTGCATCTTCTATTAAACGCTCGTAGACATTTCCATCATAAACTCCTAAAGCAGATCCCAATATTTCATCTCGAACATCAAAACTATCAACCAAACCAACTGCATTGGGTCTAATTTGTTTTAAACATTCCTCTAACAAAGACTGTATTGAAGGAACATCAGTTGGTTTTAGATTTGAATACTAAAAATAATTTTATAATAAAAATTAAAACTATACAATAAAACAAAATAACTTTATAAATTAAGTGAGATTTACTTGAAGAAAATCACCCAACTGATTAAGCATCCAGTGCACACATACTAATTTACACAGAACTGTTAGTATTTTTATTAATTCTGAAGACAAATTTAATGTCTTAACTGTTGTAATAAAACTTTGTATTACAAATGCTCTACAGTGGGCCTAAAACAAATAACAATTATTATTAAAATAAAAATGCAAACAAACAATTGTTTTTAATTTCCTACAAATCTACTTCATCAAATACCCTTTTCTCTTTTTTATCGATTGTATTTTATTTTAAATACTACAGTACAATAATATCTTTAGAAATAAATAATAATAACTTTGTAATTAAGTCATTAAATCAACTAAATGTTATCATACTTAAATAATAATGATATTTTGTAAAAGACTAATATGAATAGACAGTTTTTGTATTAAAAATTGATCCCGAAAGTATCTGTAATTATAATTCAATTTATTAAGTGTCAGTAAAATTGTACTGATCCAATATGTTTAACTCTTACAATTCATGAAATTTTCATACATATCTAAAAAAGCAATCAACAGCTATACAAAGTTTAGTGTTGTTTCATGTTAAAGATAAGATAAAATTGGCAAATTTTCAAAATTAAACGACTTTAACATTTAACTCAACAGTTCCACAGATTTACTTTAACATTTTTCCTAACATTTCTCATTTAAATATTATATCAACAATAAAAAAAGGATATTTTTACAAGTAGACACATCTTTAGTTAGAATCATTAAAAATTACTTCTGTTGCTTTGGATAATTTAATAGAAGTTTCATTCCAAGCATCTTCTTGAGACATTCCAGAATTGATTAATGTATTAATAGAGAAGTAACAATTCTCAATTTTACTAAAAACAGTTTAATAATATTAAATTATTTAATTTAATTAAAAAACAATATTTACCCTCCAGCAACTTGTAAAAATGCGTTATAAATACAGTCCAAATCTGTGCTCCAATTGTTACGTCTCAAACTCTTAAAATTATTTAAATATGATATGGTTTCAGTTAATTTTAATCCAGATTTTGCATCTTGACATGCTTTCATCAAGTACCTTCAACATTTAAATTAATGAATTATTAAATTATTTTGTTTGTTATAAATGAGAACTAGCATTTTAAATAAATTAGTTAACGACTTAAAATATAATCGAGTAAATAGGAGGATTAAGTTTAATTATATTCTAAGTCAATGAATAATGTAATTTATTTTAAATTAATATTATGTTTAAGTTGGATATAATATATTTATTCAAATTGTTTTCAACACCATAAAAACATTACCTAGCCGTTTGCAAAAGCAGCACAGTATTTTCTCCTTCATATGTTTCAGTAGCAGATGCCATTGCATACATATTTGGGAAATTACTACAATTCATATATCCATGACCTCCACACGCTAAACGGCACGTTGTTACTGCAACAGCAGCATCAGCTGTACTAACAGCTTTCAAACAGCAAGCCATTGCATGTAACTAAACATATTAAGTTATTGTTTTATTTAATATGTAAAATTTATTTTGTTACAGGTAATTTAAAGTGAATTATGAATGACTAGTTAGGAATAACTAATAATACAATTTAAGTAAATTATACCTCAGGTAATCGTTCTAAATCTCCTTCTTCTAGTTTTGAAGTAACGTCATTATAAACATTCCAAAGCCAGGTTGCAGCAAATTTATATGCTAAGCTAATGGCAATGGCTGGAAAAATTTTATATTGTTGTGTTTGGTAATCTAAAATTTGAGGTTCACCAGCACTAATACAATAAATTATTATTATTTTTTTTACAACCATGTAGGTAAAATTGAATTATCTTTAAAATAAAATAATTTATATTTACCCTGGTTTGAGTTCTGATTGCCTTCTGACAGAACTATATCTAGTTGCAATTATTGCAGCTTTTGATATATAACTCGACACTAAATCTCTAACAATCAATACACGTACAAAAATCATGGTACCGTATGTAAGTTTATCATTCACTGATTTTTTATATGTACCATCCTTAAAAAAATGTTAGTAAATAAATAAATAGTTATATCAATTTATTATTTTTATAAAAATATTCAAAGGTATATTATAATACCTAATAATAATACAAAATATTTTTTCTCACCAAATATATATTATTACACCTATATATATTTTTTAGTAAATATGCACAATTAAAAGTTATGAATAACTTCTCGATTACAAAATATTTATGAACATTGTACAAAATGATGGATCCATAATAAAATTATTATAATATTTTACCTTTAGAACTTGGGCATTTTTCATCAACATATTCATCCTAGGTATCCTCACATTATCAAATGCTAAATATCCATTATTAGTCGAGTTCATACCTAATTTGCTTCCAATTTCACCAATTTTTATGCCTAATACAGTAATAAACAAAATGTAATTATTAAAATCATAAATTTTATGTAATTATTATATAATTACCAGGCATTGGCTCCCATGTTTCCTCATCTCTAAGTTGAACTATAAATGGGTGTATACCATGACATTTTCCTTGAGTATAAAGCTGAGCTATCACAACTGCATAATTACAGGTGTGTCCAACTAAAAATTTAAAAATGTTAATATTGATTAGCCTAATTATATTTTAAAATAACTTACGTCCACCGGGCCACCATTTATAGGATGTTAATGTAGGACTATTCAAAACAAATTCTTCTGTAGCTGGATCATAAGTACACATTGTTTCTAATCCACGAATAAACGTTCCATGACCTAATTCAGTCTATAAAAAATATTCGATTAAATACTTAACATTTCTAGATAAAAATTTAAATAGCAAAATACCTGAGCATAAGTGCCTATAATTTGATTGCTAAAAGCTCGTCCAACCCATTCTCCTTGTTGTTCCAAGGTGCCCTGACCCATAATTGTCGGTATAAACATGACATAATGTACCGCAAAAGGGGAACCATCTTTAATTATTGCATAACCAACCGATCCACCAAGAAGTGATCTAAAATAGCAAGTATTAATAATATTTAATTTATTTTATACATTTATTTTTACATACTTATAAATATCCATTGAATTGCTACCGCTATCATCATTTTCTTGCCACTCATTGACTTTTTTGAATAAAATACAACTTTTACGCACAGCTGCTTCATAACGTTCTTTGTGACTTAAGTATTCCATAGGAATTTCATCTTTCAAATTTAGGTCGGACAGAAAAAATGATTCTGAAATATTTTATAATTGAGAAATTTTACATAATATCTAAATTAAATAGGTATTTAACAACTAATTAATAACAAACCGAGTTTTCTTCTACTAAATGTTTTATCAGCACCTCCATCCAAAAAATGTGTAAGTTCCTCAATGTTAAATGTACACTTTTCGCGTTCTTTCTGCAGATCCTCATTGACTTTAATTTTCATTTTAACTTAAAATCCGTAATTATTGTGAATAAAAGTAAATGGCTTTAGTATTACTATTTTAAATAGGTAATTATTAATTAATGTAACAGTGTAAGCTGTACGGCTTAAAATTTTACGAACTTAGGTGCTTAAAAAAAAACAATTTTAAGTTTTGAATTAAAATATTTAGATATAGTAACACACTGCCTTCGAGAAACTGGATACGAATGTTTTGTAATATTTACAAGTTGTAAACCCATTCTGTAGTATGACGACATAGCGAAATTGTTGAATGATAAACAAAGAGGGGGAATTAGAAATGTTTATGGAAACATTGCAAAACACTGATCCTATCCTATGTAGATTCCTCAACAATATGAACAATATCTAAACATGTCGAAATGATAATATAATGATGACGATGACGATGAATGACGAAAGTGATAAGAGAGAGAATGAGTATACCAATTAATTTATAGAGTTTTTGATTTTTTGTTTTCGTCTTATACACCAAGCATTGTGTAATGCTTACGTATGTAAAAATTGGAAGTAGTCGACTTCCAGTGGCCAGTTAGTTACATACCTAATCAGTCTA